>WSYH01002304.1:51179-90557 GCA_036426205.1 Ascaphus truei | reverse complement strand
ACCATAATACTGAGTTAAGTTATGGTGAGTAAAAAAAGTGACAAAAACCCTCCACAGGAAAGCAAATATGCAAATACAACTGTATGCTCATCTGCATGTCTTAGGCAGGTCTGCAACCCCGCCTTTCCCCATCATCACCCAGCATACAGCACTTCCACTGCAGCAAGGGATTCTGGGAAATGACATGCAAATGAGCACACAGTGTCACTTTTTGCCTCAAAAACCATTTTTAACATGGTTCCCTATAGGCTTAAGCTTGCTGCATGGTCACAGCTTTGAGCACAGCCAGGGTTAAGGTGCATACCCAGAAAACCACCGACAGACAGCTGTTTCGACCTTGATGGGTCTCATCAGTGTGGGGTTGATTTTAACTGGATATGCATGAGAGGCTATGGGATAGGCTATACCATAATACTGAGTTAAGTTATGGTGAGTAAAAAAAGTGACAAAAACCCTCCACAGGAAAGCAAATATGAAAATACAACTGTATGCTCATCTGCATGTCTTAGGCAGGTCTGCAACCCCGCCTTTCCCCATCATCACCCAGCATACAGCACTTCCACTGCAGCAAGGGATTCTGGGAAATGACATGCAAATGAGCACACAGTGTCACTTTTTGCTTCAAAAACCATTTTTAACATGGTTCCCTATAGGCTTAAGCTATATATATACATACACACACATATACACATACACACACACACACAAATATGCATGTGCAAGATTAACATTTTTAGATTTCATTATTCTGCATCAAAACTTCATATGGAAAAAAATATATATATATCCCGTTTTTTTTCCTCTTGATGACTTGTGTCTGGTGAATTAAGGCAGGGGTGCGCAAACTGGGGAGCTCGAGGTTTTTTTGGGGGGGGGGGGGGGGGGGAGGGTGTGGCGCTTACAGAGGCCTTGAGCTCTTCCCGAAATCATTTAAATGTAATGCTTGGGGAGCGTGCGAGGCCTCTGTGTCATCAAATGACGTAGGAATTCAGTCAGAACGCCAGAATGCCGGAGACAACGTAAGGAGGGGGGGGGGGGGAGAACGAGCAGGGGGGGAGAGCATGCAGAGGTGCACGGGGGAAATTTTTTGCGCACACCTGACATGGTAAACGTCACCTACTGTCATATGAAGTTACACGCACATCGTCATATATGAAGAGTGTAGAATATGTGCATGTATGCAGCGTGTCTGTAAGAGATGTGTGCAGAGGTACATTTAATGGAGACCGATTAGGGTGAAATTAAATCCCGGCTTTATTGCGCGTTTCCTTTAACAAGGAAAAACATACAAAAAACAAACAAAATAAAGATCTACTCCACTTTGGAGAATAACTAAACCTTTACTCCAGCCCTTTCTAACTGGGTGGGTTGCTAAGCTGGTTACCACCCTAAACATACATATACATATATATACACACACACACACACAACAGTCCAACAAAAAAGTCTCATCTGTTTCTGTAGCTGTAGGGGAAGGCCTCTTGGTTCTCCTGGGTCAGCATCCTTGTGTGCTATGGCAGGGGTGCGCAAACTGGGGAGTGCGGCATTTATAGAGGTCCCGCACTCTCCCCCCAGGCATTTAAATTAAAAAACGGGGGACCGCGCAAGGCCTCTATAAAATACTTGCCTTCCCTTTCAGTGACGCGTCGTCATGGTAACCCGGCGTGAAATGATGCAGCGGGGTCACATGTCCCCGCGTGTCATTTGACGCCGGGCCGAGCAGGGGGGGCGCGAGGCGCCGAGGAGAGCAGGCAGGAAAGCGCATGGAGAGAAGTTTGCGCACCCCTGTGCTATGGCACTCTCTGTGTCCAGGTATAGATGTCTCGTCCCCTTGTCTTGCTGTCAGCATACAGTCCTTCTGTGTGCATCAAGACATCATCTTTTCCTCAGGTCAGCACAGTTGTGGGTGAAGGAAATCTCTGCAGTCCTCTTTCTCCTTATGTCAGCCCAAATGTGAGCTAAGAAATCTCCGTCCTGTGTCTCACATGAGGCTTTTTACAGAGCTCTCATTAGTCCAGATGGAGACTAGTTAATTGAGTGGCTGCAATTAACTCTCTCTCTGCTGGATTCTCAGAGCTCTGAGGCTGCTTTATTTAAACAGGGATAAGTCCCTGTTACAGTGTCCCCTCTCAGCGGGTTCCCATGTGCAGAACATGCCCGCACTCTGCTTGACATTTCAGTCAGCAAGGGCAATTAAGACATCCATTTAGCTAATTGTGAGCAAGTTTTGCTGCTGCCTGTACCAGCACAGGGCCAATTTATCACTCATTACTTGGGGTGCAGGCTCCCCCAGCGCAGATTAAAAGGGCAAAGGTCGCTTCTTTAGCCATTAAAGGTATCACTTCTACCTTACTTTTGTTCTGTCTATTCTACGGGCTAACACAGCGCCATACTCTGTCTTGGTCAAAGGGGCAGTGGGCCTGTAAGGTAAAAGGGAGAGTGGAGGAGGAACAATGAGAGATGGGGGTGAGAGAGGTGAGGGGTTGGAGGAGAGATAAGGGATTAGGGGACAGGGGAGGGGGTAAGCGGGACAGAGAAAAAGGAGGGTGCACAGGGGATGTAAATAAACAAAAGAACAGGTGAATGAGAAGGATCAAGAGAAACAAAAAAGAGGAGGAGGAAGAGAGATGAGGTACA
The DNA here is from genome assembly GCA_036426205.1 of Ascaphus truei. Lineage (NCBI taxonomy): Eukaryota > Metazoa > Chordata > Amphibia > Anura > Ascaphidae > Ascaphus > Ascaphus truei. Next base: position 87,920 of record WSYH01002304.1, on the reverse strand, counting down.
GAGAGGAGGCGATTTGAGCAGAGCTTTTGGGCCCATGGGACAGAGAGAGATGTAGGACAGGAGACCGTCTGAGCAGAACACAGGGCCCAAGAGAACTATGGATGAAAAGTGAGATGTTTGGATGGACCGCGTGAGATGTTTGGAGGAGACAGCCTGAGCAGAGAACAAAGCCCGAGGGAGAGAGACATGGCAGTGAGATGAGCCCAGGATTTTGGAACAGAGATCAGTGTGATATAGGGAGGGACAGAATGGAGGTTGGACAGGACAAAGTGGTGAAGACCATCAATGGGAAACCTCCATGCTACAAAGGAACCTTAAACATTAACCCTTTCACTGCAAAATGTTGCAGGCCCCTCTGGCATTAAAAAAGTTATGGTCTCGGCAGTCAGCGAAAGGAAACGATTAGGTTCGAAACCCCAGCGTTGTCCAAGGTGCACCTCGCTGCGTGCAGGCCTAATGAAGATGTTCAGCTGCATGGAATATGATGGGGATGTAGGAAGCGCGCCGGTGTGTGCCGGCCAACAATACGGTTACACGCTCTGCCTATTACTTGTCAGGAATTCGAGAGCAGGCAGACGGGCTTCAGCTGACAGGCTGGGACACGGCGAGGTCACCGCTCCGAGCACTCCTACTCAGGCGAAAGGGAGAGGAACTAGCGGGGCAGCCATGTGGGAGAGATCCGTGAATGGGGTTCGGATGAGGAACTGGAGGGGAGGGGGCTGTTCCCTTTATTTATGGTCAAAACCCACCTGTCCTGTCTTTTGCGTGTTTGATAAAATGTTGAACACTGCATTTAGGGGGGTGTCACCATGTAACATTTTATACTTCAAGGGGGTTCTGCAGAACATTCCATTTTAGTAGCACACAGGATCATGCAGAACATTTCAATTTAACCTTTTCAATGCCAGAGGTTCTTGCCAAGTGTTTGACTACTAATTCATGTAAGAGGGCCTGAAACGGTCATTGTTTCTCGCTCATTGTACCACATGTAATGCTACATATGCAGTCATCTCTCTACAGATAGACCTAGGATGGATATGTCTATGTAGATAAAAACCATCTAGATCCACCTAGCCTATATATTTCTGTAATAAGCAGACTGACTGATACATACAGTTCTCTACCTATGCAATAAATAAAGCAAATAGGTTTAGAATTCCAGCCTTCAGATGCACAGCTAACTCCAGTATATATTTTCTCTTGCATAGCGCTGACAGTATACGCAGCTGTGAAGATACAATGTTTCCAGGCACAAGGAGCCCCTGTTCTGCAGAGCTTATAGTCTAATTTTTGCTGCCTGAGGCGCAGTGAAATAAAAATGGACTTTCCCAAGGTCATCGGGGGAGTGGATGCTGGGATTCGGTCTGAGTTCATCAGCTTCAAAGGCAGAGACAATGCCACTGTGCTCCTCCTTCAGCATAAGGCCGCGCGTATAGCGACCGCGACGAGACACGTGACGTTACCTGTCGCAGTCGCCGCTAGCGAAAGTTGTATTTTGCTTTGCAGCGGCGTCGCGGGCGACCAAGGCATTGATTGGTTCAGGGGATGTCACATGAGGCGACAGCCCCTGAAAAATCAAATATTCCCGGCTGCAAAAAATCGCGTCGCCATGTCGCTTTGTCCCCGTCGTTCTTACTATAAGCTCACGTGGCGGCAAAAATGCATTTGATTTCAGGCAACGTCACGTCACCGGCACTATAAGCGCGACCTAAGGCCGAGCTCATGGTGGTGGCGTTGCTACGTGCGCACACTTCCGGGACTCTTACCTGATTGCTTATGGTAGTTCCTTGAGTGCCCGCAGCGCTGCGCGCGTCGACGCTGCTACATTTTGCCGCTACAACTCAATATGAGATTTCTGTGCGGCAGTCGCGTGATGTCAGCGTCGCATGAGCTGGTTCAGCCAATGAGGGCGAACCAGCTCCGTGACACATCCATGATGCGTTCACCGCGCCACCTCCCAATCTCCTGCAGCTAGCGCACACATTGCTGGGGCTGCAGGAGTGCACGCAGTGGCGCACATGCTAGTGCGCACCCACACCACAACCATGAGCTCAGCCTAACAACATATTTAATCATGCATGCGCACACACACACACACACACACAAACATCCCAGATACTTCCCACTAAACCATACATATTGCATAGCATTACTATCTCAATACCAAACGGACACATGGCTGTCTCCTACACTGGCGACACACTTTATTCGAGCTTGGCTAGTCCCACGAATTCGGGTATACCCGGGTGTATTGAGGTTTGTGACTGTTTTCTGCCCGAGTGCATTGAGTTATTTTCCAAGCAGGGATTGAAGCATTTTATTCCCGCTGGCTGCAATACTGCACAGTATATATATATATATACTGCATTACAATTCATGAATTTATGCCATCTGGTAGACACGCGAAGCATTGCAGCCTATTAAATCCTAATCATTATCATTTAACAGATCAGCCGCCCATCAGCCAGGCATGAACCCAGGCTGGGAAGGCAAATGCAACGGGGCTTGTCAGAGGTGAGGAGCGGCGCATTCCAGGTATCTGCCAGGTACATACCGGGTATTTGCTCGAATAAAGTGTGTCGGTGCAGTATGCCATGGCTATGGCTAAACCGGTATGATAACTCAGCTACCTCTCTCTGCACCAGGGGCGGCCGAATCCAGTCCTCAAGAGCTACCAACAGGTCAGGTTCTCAGGATATCCCTGCTCCAGAACAGGTGGCTCAGTCTTTGACTGCATCACCTGTGCTGAAGCAGGGATATCCTGAAAACCTGACCTGTTGGTAGCTCTTGAGGGCTGGAATTGGCCGCCCCTGCTCTACACACATCCCCCTCGTTACACAGTGGATAAGGCAGATTCCCTGCAGATAGACAGGTAGGCATCACAGGTATCTCTCCAGACTCCAGACAGCTAAGTAAACAGAGGCGCACACACGCACACACACACACTGTGCAGTGAGCCGCGCTCTCTGCAGTATATTAAGCAGCTGTTTGCATGGGCTGGCCGTGTCCAGAGTGACAGCTGTATTTTCGCTTGCTTTGACATTGAGTCTGATCTGGGTGAATAGCTCATATCCATTAAAGTGCTATTACAACAGTGACTGCCTGCCAGGCGCCTCCTGATCAATCCTAACAGCCAGCGAGCTGTCATACCCATGGAGTAGCAGAGCATGCATACGGGAGCACATAGCACCACGTCACCGCTCACAAACACAGAATTCTGCATTGGGGTGCAGGGAAAGTTCCATTTCTTCAAATGATACTGAGTATCTCTTTACATTCCAGCCTCGTATAGCTGTCTGCCTAAAGCAAATAGAGACTAAGGGGGTCATGCACTAAGCAGCGGAAAATTGCTTTCGCCAGGGGTTTGAATTCGCCATGTTTTTGGCGTGTTGCCCTCACTGTATGCAGGAAGGGCCAAATCCCAGGTAAATCACAGCGAGAGCAACATTGCCAAACATGGCGAGTAGCCGGTGGCGAGACAGTCTGCCTGGCGAGAAGCTGCCGAGAAGCCGTCCCCTGCCGAGATGTGTCTGCAGCAGAGAGAGATCCGCCGCTCTCTCTGCGCAAACATCGGCACATTAAAAAATCTTTTAAATACAATTTTATTCATAGTGTACATGTGCAGGGGGTCTCCGGAGCTGAACCGCATTGTTTCAGGTCCGGGGACCCCCTGCTTCCCAAGATACAGGCCCCGTTATGAGGTGCCGGTATCACTCTGCATTTAAATGTCCCGATCACGTGGCCGCGGCATGTAAACAAAGCAGAGGGATACCGGCACCCCATAAAGGGGCCTGTATCTCGAGAAGCAGGGGATCCCCGGACCATCTGTACATCTACACTATGAATAAAACACCCATATCAATAAACAATCATTCCTTACCTTTGTGGCTATGTGCTATGTGCTACTTGTTTGGATTTCAGTGTATTTTCTTTTGAATATTTTATTGTTAACATTGATTAGCAGAGTGTACATGCATGGTGCACAGATTTTTGCCAATCAGATACAATGTTAAATGCAATGTTTTTGATTGGCATTTGATGTTTTTGATTGGAAGATGAGAATGATTTATAGGAAAATAGGATTTTGTTAGCTGTGGCAGATATGGAGAAGTGGTATTTTTATTTGTGCATGTTTTTGTTAACCTCTAAACATTTCTTGTAAATATGGTTCATCATGTGTTGTATGTTATATATATAATATATATATGTATATATAATATTATATATATATATAATATATAATATATATATATATATATATATATATATATATATATACAGTGGTTGACAATCACAAAAAATCTACTCGCCACACAAAAAATCTACTCGCCACCTATTACCAAACGTATGCTGCTTGGGCCAATAGGAGCTCGCCACGATGTTAAATCCACTCGCCCGGGGCGAGCAAATGTTATAGGTTTGTCGAACAACTGTATATATATATATATGTATATAATATATATATATATTATATATATGTAATATATAGATCTATATATAGTTGCATGATGAAGCCACTGTACAATGAAGGTGGTGAAGGTGGGTATCGGCCAGGGTGGCTTAACCCCTTAATACCTTCGTGCGTTATTATCCGATAAGGTGATTAAGGGGTTAATTGATATCAGAATGTAATTGCAATGTATTGGCTATGTATTTTGCTTGCGAGGGGGCTTCTTATTGATGAGGTCAGTAGAACTTTATTTATTTTATATGTTACTTAACGTGTTTAATAATGAGCAAATAATCTATTATCCCTATCTGGATAATGTTATTTGCCATATTCTACTGTATGTTGTTGAGGGGGGGGGGGTGGAGGGGGGGATTGATGTATTTAATGTATAGGACATGTTTATTTTTTTTACATACAGGGTTGTTTCTTTTTCTCAGGTCGCGGGGACCTATGGAGACCACTGCGGTCTCCTCGTGCTCTCATGGGTAAACGGCTGCCGGGTCCACGGGGGACACCTGCGGGGAAGAACCGGTGGCCCCACATCTGTGGGGGCACCGCGGACCCGTAGGGACCACCCGTGGGCCCCCAGTCCCCCGTAGGAACCACCCGAGCTCCTCACACACCTGTGGGTCTGACCCGGGGCCCCCCAGACAGCCGCGGGCCTAACCGTGGGGACCCCATTGTGGCCCACGGTAACCCGCGGAGACCACCTGGTGGACCACGGCGCCTGGCGGGGACCACCCGTAGGCCTCCAGACCCTGTTTGAGACATGGTGCTGGGCTACTGTAGGTCTGTGAGGTGACCCGTCTGGCCCACGGGGACTCCCGTGGGCCTGGGGTATTAACCCTTTATGTAAAATAATAAATGATGTATTTATGGGGGGGGCACAGGGGGTGGATTATGTATTTAATAAATATAATGATGTTTATTGTAGGGCGTGTGTGTATTGTTTTATTGTGGGTACTGGGGGTGGGGGAGGGGGTATATGGCCCCAAGAGTATGTGGGTAGGCCTCCCGGCTGGGTATTGGGGTGAATGAGGTGGTTAGGCCTCATGGTTGTGGGGGGGTTAGTGGGGGAGGGTATGTAGGCCTCCCGAGTGGGTGGGTGAGGGTGGGTTAACCCCTTAATGACTGTAGCGGTTAATTGGCTGAGGAAATTGGCTCGTGGCCAGTAGATTCCCCTGCTCTTCAAAAAAAATCCCTGCACCAAAAAAAAATCTCTTTAGCTCTGTGGTTCCCAATCTGTGTGCAGCGTGGCTGGCTACAGGGAAGCCGCGAGTGTGTGTTTGATTCCCCCTCTCAACCCCATCCGTCCTGTGCTGGAGACCAGCCACCGCACTACAACACGGCAGGGAGAGAGAGAAAGCTGCAGCACGGAGAGGAATCTCCCCCCCACCCTAACGCCCCTCCTCTCCCCTCCACCTTATAAACATTGCGGGAGGGTACCTGGACATTGAGGGACTGCGGATCAGGTAAGATCCCAGGCGGGATTGTTGCTATAGATATTGTGAAGCCGGGACGTCCAGACACTGGTTAAGGCGTTCAGGAAACTAGTTCATTCACACTGGCTTTTATTTCTAGATCCGACATTTACAACACACACACACACCACAACACCACACCCACGTAACAAGGACTAATTGTAGTATAATGTAATACAATAAATAATGTCAAAACGAATGTTATTCAATTTTGTTTAAGGCGGGCCTAGGGCAGGGCTGGGCGGGACTAGTGGCGAGTAGATTTTTTTGGTGATTTTTCGACCACTTATGTATATGTATATGTATATATAAGCCTATAGGAACCTGTTAAAATGGTTTTTGAGGCAAAAAGTGACACTGTGTCTCATTGCATGTCATTTTCCCAGAATCCCTTGCTGCGTGGAAGTGGCTGTATGCTGGGTATAATGGGGAAAGGCGGGGTTGCAGACTGCCTAAGGCCCCGGACATGTTCCCTGGGCGGTGCTTGCGGAAGCGTGACTGACGCGCGCTCCCGCTCAGCACTGAGCCCTACAGCCGCAATTAGAGCCGGCTTTAGTAGGGGCTCACCTGCGCTTTCCGCGAGACCGCTGCGGAAGCGCAGCTTAGGGGAATTTAAAATTTCCCCGCTTGCGGCGTAGACAGGAGCGTCACGTAGCGTTCGAAATAGATGGCGAACCAGTCACGTGAACCGCAAATGGACAGAAGACCCCCGAAGTGGAGGAATCGCTAACCGGAAGCAAAACCGCCCCTGAGGGTTGTAAACTTATGCACCGATAACTCCGCTGAAATTCTGCCCGATAGAAACCCTTTGGGATACTAGTAAACCCTTCGAGTCGATGCACCTGTTCCTACTGAACCGATACACTGTAAACCTTTGTACCCGATTATGTCCTCCTAAGTGTGTCGTGTGAGGTGTGTGTGTGTGTTGTGTGTCGGGATTATGTGATGTGTTTGGCATGTCTGGGTGTGGTGGTGTTGTGGTGTGTGTGTGGTGATGTGGGTGTGTGTTGGTGTGTGATGTGCCTGGTGTGTGTTGTGTGTGTGTGTGTTGTTGTGTGATTGTTTTGTTTGTATGTTTGGGTGTTATGCTGGTATGAATGGTGTGTATGCATGCATGTGTGGTGTATGTGTGTGCTGTGTGTAGATGGTAGTGAGGTGTATTGATGCCATGCTGTGGTGTAGCGTGGTAGTGCGGCTGCGTGCGTGCGCGGGTGTGTGTGTGGGTGTGTGTGCGCGCGTTGTGTGTGGGCGTGGCGGTGACGGAATCATATTTATCAAGTTGCCACAATGTGTAATAAATAATTTATTCACACATGTCTTTTTTTTAATTTTAAAATATTAAAATGATAAACCACACACAACACACACACTACGTACTCACGCCGCACGCACGCACGCCACACACACCACCACACACACAAACCACACGACACACACACACTTTCCCCAGTTGAACACAACACACACTGCACGCTACCACAGTGTACACACAACACACACGTGATAACCCCTGGCCCAACCAGGCTTTGCTGTCCTCCTCTGTAAGGACAGCAAAAAGTCCTGGTAAGCGAGCGGTCAGCAAGCGAGAGCTAGCAAGGCGCTCCAAACATGGGCAAGGTCCAAGACAGCAGATGAAGCAACACTTTGTATTCTTGACGCATATTTTGCTCCTGTGGAGGGTTTTTATCACTTGTTTTTTTACTCCATGAACTTAACTCAGTATTATGGTATATATAAAATATAAATAAAATATAATATATATATAAAATTATTATATATTTTTTAGTGTGGGGCTGTTTGTGTGTGTATTTTTGTTTTGATTGTGGGTAGCCGAAGTGGGTCATTCCCTCAACGGTGGTTTTTTTGGGCTTGTGGGTGGTAGCGGGAGCTTCTTAACACCCTTCATGACCGAGTAACAGTATACAGGGTCGTATTATCTATCATAATCCTAATATATGATATATATATTGATATATATAACGACTATAGTATACATAGATGTTGCATGCTGAAAATGTAATCTCCACTTCCAGATTGGCTCTCGATACAGGAGTTAGACATGTACACTTTCCTCCTGACATATTACGAACCCAATATTACGACAAGGCTGTCCCTCGTTTTTACACCCCGTCGCTTTTACAACGAATGGCTTATCGCAATGCTGTGCAATGCATAACCTATGTCATTTTTACAACGCCAAACCGACTTATTCCGAATCGCTTTCGCCGCTTGCACGTTTGTGTAATGTGTGTATAGTATATATATATTATACCACAATTACATTCACATAAACAACGTTTGCAAAGTCAATCATAAGAGCGTATTATATATTATATTAATTATACTATATATATATATTTTTATGTGTATATTATAATTAATATATACAGTATCATCAATATAATGTATGTGTGTGCTGATATCTTATTGCCCTGCAAAAATATTTGGTGTATTTTAGATTGTTTAAAATGCCTCAGGAACTGAAACTGTATCCTTAAACATTGTGTCCAGGAGAGACAGAAACGTGTTGTTCGGTTTACAACGTTTTCGACTTCCCAACACTACTTTTGAGTAACGATTGGGTCGTATAACTGAAAGGACTGCCTTATTGTGGTGTTCTTTAAAGGTGCTGTGCATTATAGAAAGGTAAATAGAACTGCTAATTGCCAACTTCAGGACAAAGCTTGCCTGGCATGGGTGTATTGTTCATGGGGCCAGTATGTTTATATTCTGAAACAAAAGCATGTATCTTGGCCCAGCCGAGGATGCATGCCTTCAGTATGGCATCGACAAGTACCTTTCCACGCCAGGAGCACAGCGCTATGAAAGCCACATTATCATATTTCACATAAACAATGGTTTTTCTATGGAGTCTGAGTGCAAAGAGTACAATGTAAACCCAGTCAACTGAAACAGCTGACAAGGAGAAATCCAATGTTTGTTCAGTCAGCTGTGCACCATTCGTAACTCTTTGCTTGTGCACATTTCCCCAGCTGTCAATTTACATTGCACACTTACAAGAGAAGTTGGTAGATCATTGAGTACTGGGAGAAGAGACTGATATAACAACAGCCAGCTTCCAAACTGAAGGAAGAGAGGAGGGGCAATCGCACAAAAAAGGAACCGATGTTGGGGAGGGCATCGCACAAGAGAGATTGAGGGAGGGCCATCGCCAGGGAGAAGAGGGAGGATCGCCCAGAGATGAAGGAGGGAGTGCATTGCACAGAGAGATGAGGGAGGCATTGCACAGTGAGAAGAGGGAGTCATCACACAGGGGGAAAGAGGAAGGAGCATTCGCAACAGAGATGAGGGAGGGGCATCGCACCGGGAGAGAGGGAGCATCGGCACAGAGAGAAGGGGAGGCATCGCACAGAGAGGAGGAGGCTCGCACAGCGAGAAAGAGGGAGGCATACGCACAGAGGAAGAGGAGGCATCGCACCGACAGAAGAGGGAGTCATCCGGCACATAGATGAAGAGGAGTCATCGCACAGAGAGATGAGGGAGGCATCGCCCAGAGAGATGAGGGAGGCAATCGCACAGAGAGAAGAGGGGAGGCATCGCACAGAGAGAAGAGGGAGGCATCGCACAGAGAGAAAGGATGCTCGCACAGAATAGAGGGAGGCATCGCACAGAGAAGGAGAGGTAAGTCATCGCACAGAGAGAAATGGATGCCATCGCACCGAGAGCAAAGGGAGGGCATCGCACAGAGAGGAGGGAGGCAAGCGCCCATAGAGAAAGGAGGCTCGCACAAGGGAAGAGGTGATGTAATCGCACAGAGAGAGGAGGGAGGCTCGCATCAGAGAGGAAGAGGGAGCATCGCAACATAGAGAAGAGGAAATCAATCGCACAAAGAAGAGGTAGGCATCGCACAGAGATAGAGAAATCCCTCTGGATCACTATATACATGGCTATTAGTTGTTTGCCATATGAATTGTGGCAATTTGCGCATATACTGGTTTCAGCAATCGTCCGGCTTAGTACCTGTCCTGGTTACTATTAGTGTTTGCGTTCCCAATCTTTTGAGTAATATTGATCCAGTGAGGTTGTGCACGATTCAGTTAGCACCACGTGGGAATTTGTAATTTTATTTTGTCACTTTTTCCCAATGGTTTTCTCACAGATATTATCCATGAATCAAAATTAAAATATTAGTGTTGGTGTGGCAGCCACACATGTACTTTCTGTGGGTGAGTTTTGGGAGTTTGTCACAATTTTCATTCAATGGTTAATCTGAGAAAGTAGGCAATCTGCACAGAGAGAAACGGGAGGCATCTCACAGAGAGAAAAAGGGAGGCTCGCACAGAGAGAATAGGGAGCATCGCACAGATAGAAGAAGGGATGCATCGCCATAGAGAAGAGGGAGGCTCGCACAGAGAAGGGAGGCATTTCACAGATAGAAGATGAGGCATCGCACGAGAGCAGAGGGAGCATCGCACAGAGAGAAGGGAGCCTCGCACAGATAGAAGAAGGGAGGCATTGCCAGAGAGAGAAGGGAGCATCGCTCAGAGAGAAGAGGGAGACATCGCTTGGAGAGATTTGAGAGAGGGCATTGCACAGCGAGATGATGGATGCATTGCACAGGGAAGGCATCGCACAGAGAGAACAGGGAGGCTTCGCTCAGAAGAGATTGAAAGAGGCTCGCACAGAGAGATGAGGGAAGCATTCATAGGGAGACAGGAGGCACGCAAATAGCAAGAGGGGGCATCGCCCAGAGAGGTGATGGGGCATCGCACCAGAGAGAAGAGGGAAGCATCGCACAGAGAGATGAGGGAGGCATCGCACAGAATATGAGGAGCATCCGCACAGAGAGAAGAGGGAGGCATCGACAGAGAGATGAGGGAGGCTCGCACATAGGATGAGGGGAGGCATCGCACAAGAGATGAGGGAGGCTCGCACAGAGAGAGTGGGAGGCATCGCACAGAGAGAAGAGGAGGCATCGCCAGAAGAGAAGAGGGAGGCATCGCACAGAGAGAAGAGGGGGAGGCATCCGCACAGAGAGAAGACAGGTAGGCATCGCACAGCGAGAAGAGGGGGGCACGCACAGAGTGAAGTGGGAGCATCGAACCGAGAATAAGGAGGGAGGCATCGCACAGAGATGAGGGATGCATCGCCAGAGAGAAGAGGGAGGCAGCGCCCAAGGGAAGATGGAGGTTCTGCACAGAGAGAAGAGGGAGGCATCGCACAGAGAGAAGAGGGAGGCATCGCACAGAGAGGCGAGGGAGGCATCGCACAGAGAGAGAGAAATCCCCTGAGATCAACGATATCAGGCTATTAGATTGTTTGCCATATGAATTTTTGCAATTTGCGCATATACGTTTCAGCATCTCAGGATTATTACACGGTCTGGTTACTATTAGCTGTTTTGCATTGTCCACAGCTTTGAAGTATATTGATCCCATTGAGGTTGTGACGATTCAGTTAGACCACGTGGGATTTGTAATTTTTATTTTGTCCTTTTTCACCATGGTTTTCTCACATTATATATCACTGAATAAAAATAAAAATATTAGTGTGGTGTGCCCCACAAATGTACTTTTCTGGGGTGATTGTTTGTGATTTTGTCACATTTTCATATTCAATTGTATATGAGAAAAGGGAGGCAATCGCACAGAGAGAAAGGGAGGCATCGCACAAGAGAGAAAAGGGAGGCATCGCACAGAGAGAAGAGTGAGGCATCGCACGAGAGAAGAGGGAGGCATCGCACAGAGAGAAGAGGGCGCATCGCCAGAGAGAAGATGTGGAGGCATCCGCTACAGAGGTAAAGAGGGAGGTACGCACAGATAGAAGAGGGAGGCCATCGCCATAGAGAGAGCGGGAGGCTCGCACAGAGAGAAGAGGGAGGCAATCGCACAGAGAGGGTAGGCATCGCACAGAGAGAGAGAAAATCCCTCTGAGATCACGATATACATGGCTATTAGAATTGGTTTCCATATGATTGTGCAATTTGGCGCATATACTGGTTCAGCATCTCATGATTATTACAACTGTCCTGGTTACTATTTGCTGTTCGCATTGTCCACGAGCTTGAAGTATATTGATCCAGTGAGGTTGTGACGATCATTAGCAACCACTGGGATTTTGTAATTTTATTTTGTCACTTTTTTCACCAATGGTTTTCTCTTCTCACATTATATTATCGAATGAATAAAAATAAAAATATTATTGTGGTGTGCACCACAAATTTAACTTTCTGTTGGGTTGGAATTTTGTGATTTTGTCCATTTTCCTTCATTGGTTTAATATGAGACAAGGGAGGATCCGCACAGAGAGAAAAGGAGGCATCGCACAGAGAGAAAAAAGGGAGGCATCGCACAGAGCAGAAGAGGGAGCATCGCACAAGAGAGAAGAGGGAGCATCGCACAGAGAGAAAGGGAGGGCATCGCACAGAGAGAAGAGGGGGCATCGCACAGAGAGAAGAGGGAGGCATCGCCAGAGAGAAGGGAGGCATCGTCACAGAGAGAAAGAGGAGGCATTGCACAGAGAGAAGAGGGAAGGCATCGCTCAGGAGAAGAGGAGACATCGCTTGGAGAGATGAGAGAGGGCATTGCACAGAGAGATGAGGGAAGGCCATTGCCACGGAGTCATCGCACCGAGCGAACAGGGAGGCTTCGCTCCAGAGAGATGAGAGGCTCCACAGAGATGAGGGAGCATTGCATAGGGAGAACAGGGAGGCCATCGACAGAGAGAAGAGGGAGGATCCACCGAGAGGTGATGGAGGCATCGCACGAGATAATATGGAAGCAATCGCACATAGAGATAGGGAGGCATCGCACAGAGAGATGAGGGAGGCATCGCACAGAGAGAAGAGGGAGGATCGCACAGAGAGATAAGGGAGGGCCATCGCCATAGAGATGAGGGAGGCATCGCACATAGAGATGAGGGAGGGCATCAGCACAGAGAGAGAGGGAGGGCATCGCACATAGAGAAGATGGAGCTCGCAACCGAGAGAAGAGGGAGGCATCGCACAGAGAGATACGGAGGCATCGCACATAGAGAAGAGGGAGGCATCGCACAGAGAGAAGAGGGAGCATCGCACATAGTGAATGGGAGGCATCGCAAACCGAGAGAGAGGGAGGTCATCGCACAGAGAGGAAGGGAGGCATCCGCACAGAGAGAAGAGGGAGGCATCGCACAGAGGGAAGAGGGAGTTGCGACAGATAGGAAGAGGAGGCATCGCACATAGAGCAGAGGGATAGGCATCGCACAGAAGATGGAGGCAAATCGCACAAAGAGAGAGAAATCCCTCTGAGATCACGATAATACATGCTATTAGAATTGTTTTCCTATGATTGTGCATTGGCGCATATTACTGTTTTAGCTCTCAGGATTTTAACACTGTCTGGTTACTATAGCTGTTCCATTGGGTCCACAGCTTTGAGTATAGTTGATCCAGTGAGTTGTTACGATTCAGTTAGCACCCGTGGGTTTTGTAATTTTATTTTTTTGTCCACTTTTTCACCAATGGTTTTGCTCACATTAATATTATCACTGAATAAAAATAAAATATTAGTGTGGTGTGCACCACAAATGTACTTTCCTGTGGGGATTTTGTGATTTTGTTGTCACACATTTTGTCATTCAATTTTAATATGAGAAAAGGGAGTCATCTCAAAGAGAGAAAAGGGATGCAGCCCAGGAGATGAGGGAGGCATTGCACAAGAAAGAAAAGGGAGCATCCGCACAAAGAAGAGAAGAGGGAGGCATCGCACAGAGAGAAGAGGAGGCATCGCACAGAGGGAAGAGGGAGGTATCGCACAGAGAGAAGAGGTGAGGCAATCGCACAGAGAGAAGAGTAGGCATCGCAACATATAGGAGGAGGCATCGCACAGAGAGAGAGAAATCCCCTGAGATAGCACTATATAACCTGGCTATTAGATTTGTTTCCACTATGAAATTGTGCAATTTTGCCGGCATAACTGGTTTCAGCATCCTCGAGGATATTACCTTGTCTGGTTCTAATTTACTGTTCGCATTGTCCACATCTTTTGAAGTATAGGATCCAGTGAGTTGTGACGATCAGTTGCCCACGTGGGATTTGTAATTTTATTTGTAATACACGTTTTTTTCCCACCAATGGTTTTCTCACATATTATCACTGAATAAAAATAAAAATATTAGTGTGGTGTGCCCACAAATGTTACTTTCTTGGGTGATTTGTGATTTTGGTCACATTTTTCATTCAATTGTTAATATGAGAAAGGGAGGCATCGCACAGCAGAGAAAAGGAGGCATCGCACAGAGAGAAAAGGGAAGGCATCGCACCGAGAGAAGAGGGAGGCATCGCACAGAGAGAAGAGGGAGGCATCGCACGAGAGAAGAGGAGGCATCGCACAGAGAGAAAAGGGCGGGCATCGCACAGAGAGAAAGAGGGAGGCATCGCCAGAGAGAAGAGGGAGGCATCGCACAGAGAGAAGGTAGTCATGACAGAGAGAAAGAGGGAGCATTGCACAGAGAGAAGAGGGAGGCATCGCTCAAGATGAAGAGGGAGACATCGCGTTGGGAGAGATGATAGAGGCTTGCACAATAGATAGGAGGCATTGCCACTGGAGGCATCGCACAGAGAAACAGGGAGGCTTCGCTCATAGAGATGAGAGGCACCGCACAGAGAGAATGAGGGAAGCATTGCATAGGGAGAACAGGGAGGCATCGCACAGAGAGAAGAGGGAGGCATCGCACAAGAGGTGGGGAGGCCATCGCACAGAGAAATAGGGAAGCATCGAACAGAGAGATGAGGGCGCATTCGCACAGAGAGATGAGGGAGGCAATCCGCACAGAGAGAAGAGGGAGGCATCGCCCAGAGAGAGATGGAGGCATCGCACATAGAGTGATGGAGGCAATCGCACAGAGGATGAGGAGGCATCGCCAGAGAAGAGGAGGCATCGCACAGATAAGAGGAGGCATCGCACAGAGAGAGAGGGAGGCATCGACCAAGAGAGAAAGAGGTATGGCATCGGCACAGAGAGAAGAGGGAAGGCTCGCACAGAGAGAAGAGGGAGGCATCGCACAGAGAGAAGAGGGAGGCATCGCACAGAGAGAAGAGGGAGGCATCGCACAGAGAGAAGAGGGAGGCATCGCACAGAGTGAAGTGGGAGGCATCGCACCGAGAGAAGAGGGAGGCATCGCACAGAGAGAGGATGCATCGCACAGAGAGAGGGAGGCACCGCACATATGGAAAGTGAGGTATCGCACAGAGAGAAGAGGGAGGCATCGCACAGAGAGAAGAGTAGGCATCGCACAGAGAGGAGGGAGGCAATCGCACAGAGAGGAGATCCCTCCTGAGATCACGATATACTGGCTATTAGATGTTTTGCCATATGAATTGTGTCAATTGCGCTATACTGGTTTCAGCATCTCAGATTATACACGGTCTGGTTACTATTCTGTTCGCATTGTCCACACTTTGAAGTTTTTGATCCAGTGAGGTTGTGACGATTCATTAGCACCAACGTGGGATTTGTTAATTTTTATTTTGTCACTTTTTTCACCATGGTTTTCCTCACATATATTATCACTGAAGAAAATAAAAATATTGTGTGGTGTGCACCACAAATGTATCTTTCTGTGGGTGTTTTGTGATTTTGTCACATTTTTCATCATCATTGTTAATATGAGAAACGGAGGCATCGCACATAGAGAAAAGGGAGGCATCGCACAGAGAGAAAGGGAGGCATCGCACAGAGAGGAAGAGAGGCCTCGCACAGAGAAAAGGGAGGCATCGCACAGAGAGAAGGGGAGCATCGCACAGAGAGAAATGGAGGCCATCGCAAGAGAGAAGATGGAGGCTCGCACAGAGGAAGAGGGAGCCTCGCACATAGAGAAGAGGGAGGCATCGCACAGAGAGAAGGGAGGCATCGACGATTTAGAAGATGGACGGGCATTGCACAGAGAGAAGAAGCATCGCTCAGAGAGAAGAGGGAGACATCGCTTGGAGAGATGAGAGAGGGCATTGCACAGAGAGATGAGGGAGGCATTGCACAGGGAGGCATCGCACCAGAGAGAACAGGAGGCTTCGCTCAGAGAGATAGAGGCATTCGCCAGAGAGATGAGGGAAGCATTGCATAGGGAGAACAGGGAGGCGCGCACGAGAGAAGAGGGATGCATCGCACAGAGAGGTTAGGAGCATCGCACAGAGAGAAGATGGAAGCATCGCACAGCGAGATGAGGGAGGCATCGAACAGAGAGCTGAGAGCATCGCACAGAGAGAAGAAGGGAGGCATCGCACCGAAGCCGATTAGGGGAGGATTCGCACAGAGAGAGCTGATGAGGCATCGCCCGAGAGATGAGGGAGGGCATCGACAGAGAGATGAGGGAGGCATCGCACAGAGAGAAGAGGGAGGCATCGCACAGAGAGAAGGGAGGCATCGCACAGAGAGAAGAGGGAGGCATCGCACAGAGAGAAGAGGGAGCATCGCACGAGTGAAGTGGGAGGCATCCGCACCGATAGCAGGGAGCATCGCACCGAAGAGAAGAGGGAGGCACGCCAGAGAGATTGAGGCACGCACAGAGAGAAGAGGGAGGCATCGCACAGGGAAGAGGGAGGTAATCGCCAGAGAGAAGAGGGAGGCATCGCACAGAGAGAAGAGGGATTCATCGCACAGAGAGGAGGGAGGCATCGCACAGAGAGAGAGGAAATCCCTCTGAGATCACTATATACAGGCTATTCAGATTGTTTTGCCATATGAATTGTGAATTTGGCGCATATTACTGGTTTCATTCACAGCATCTCATGATTATTCCTGTCTGGTGACATTAGCTTGTTCGCATTGTCCCACAGCTTTGATATATTGGATCCATTAGTTGTGACTATTCAGTTAGCACCACGTGGGGGGGGGGGGGGGGGGGGGGGGGGGGGTTTGTAAATTTTAATGTTTCACTTTTTTTCATTTCACAATGGTTTTGGCCACATTATATGACACTGAATAAAAATAAAATATAGTGTGGTGTGCACCACAATGTACTTTCTGTGGGTGATTTTGTGATTTTGTCACATTTTCATTCATTGTTATATGAGAAAGGAGGGCATCGCAAAGAGAGAAAAGGGAGCTAGCCAGAGAGTCTTAGGGAGGCATTGCCCAGAGAGAAAAGGGAGGCATCCGCACAGAAGAATAGGGAGCATCGCACCAACGAGGGAGGCCCGCACAGAGAGAAGAGGGAGGCATCGCACGAGAGATGAGGAGGCATTGCACAGATAGAGGAGGTAGGCATTGCACAGGGAGCATTGCACAAGAGATGAGGGAGGCATTGCACGGGAGGCATAGGCATCGCCTCATAGAGATGAGGGAAGCCTTGCATAGGGAGAACCAGGAGGCATCGCACAGAAGAAGAGGGAGGCAATCGCACAGAGAGATGAGGAGGCATTGCACAGAGATAAAGGAGCATCGCACAGAGAGATAAGGAGAGGCATTGCCCAACGGGAGAAGAGTGAGGCATCGCACACCAGGGCGAAGAGGGAGGCATCGCACAGAGAGATGAGGGAGGCATTGCACAGAGAGAAGAATGAGGCATCGCAACAGAGATATGAGGATGGCATTGCCAGGGAGAAGAGGAGGCAATCGCACAGGGATAAGATGGAGGCATTCAGCAGGAGAAGAGGAGGCCTTCGCACAGAGAGAAGAGGAGGCATTGCAACAAGGAGAGATGGGAGGAGCATTGCCAGGGAGAAGAAGGAGGCATCGCAACAGAAGAAGAGGGAGTCATCGCACATAGAGATGAGGGAGGCTTGCACAGGATAAGAAGGAGCATCGCACAATAGATGAGGAGGCATTGCTGCAGGGGAAGAGGGGAGCATCTCACAGGGAGAAGAGGGAGCATCGCACAGAGAAGATGGAGCATCGCACAGAGAGAACAGGAGGCTCTCTCAAAGAGATGAGGGAAGCATTGCATAGGGAGAAGAAAAAAGGGGAGGTCATCGCACATGGAGAATAGGAGTCCTCGCACGAGAGAACAACAAAGGGGAGGCATCGCAAAGATAGAAGGGAGGCATCCGCACATAGAGACGAGGGCTGCATCGCACAGAGAGAGAGGGAGGCATCGCACGAGAGAAGAGGGAGGCTCGCACAGTGAGAATAGGTAGGCATCGCCCAGATAGATAAGAGGGAGGCTCGCTCATGAGAGAAGAGGGAGGCATTGCACCGAGAGAAGAAGCATCCGCTCATAAGAAAGGAGACTCGCTGGAGGATGATAGAGGGCATTGCACCGAGAGATGTAGGGGGCTTTCACCGGAGGCATCGCACAGGCGATTGAGGAGGCATTGCACAGAGAGAACAGGGAGGCTTCGCTCAGAGAGATGAGGGAAGCATTGCATAGGGAGAACAGGGAGGCATCGCACAGAGAGAAGAGGGAGCATCGCCACAAGATAGATTAGGGAGGCTTGCAACAGAGAGAAGAAGGAGCATCGCACAGAGAGATTGAGGGATGCATTGCAACAGGGGAAGATGGAGGGCATCGCACAGAGAGAAGAGGGAGGCATCGCACAGAGAAGAGGGAGGCATCGCACAGAGAGAAGAAAGAAGCATCGCTCAGAGAGAAGAGGAAGACATCGCACAGAGAGAAGAAAGAAGCATCGCTCAGAGAGAAGAGGGAGACATCGCTTGGAGAGATGAGAGAGGGCATTGCACAGAGAGATGAGAGAGGCATTGCACAGGGAGGCATCGCTCAGAGAGAACAGGGAGGCTTCGCTCAGAGAGATGAGAGGCATCGCACAGAGAATAGGGAAGCATTGCATCGGGAAGAACATGGATGTCAATCGCACAGAAGAGAAGAGGGAGGCATCGCACATAGAGGTTGAGGGAGGCAGTCGCAGCATAGAGAAGAGGGAAGCATCGCACAGAGAGATAGGGAGGCATCGCACATGAGAGATGAGGGAGGCATCGCACAGAGAGAAGATGAGGCATCGCACAGGAGATGAGGGAGGCAATCGGCACAGAGAGATGATGGAGCATCGCACAGAGAGATGAGGGAGGCATCGCACAGAGAAGAGGGAAGGCATCGCACAGAGAGAAGAGGAGTCTCGCCCGAGAGAAGAGAGGCAAATCGCACAGAGAGAAGAGGGAGGCATCGCACAGAGAGAAGAGGGAGGCATCGGCACAGAGTGAAGTTGGAGGCATCGCAAAACAGATAGAAGGGAGCCTCGGCACAGAGAGGAGGGAGGCATCGCACAGAGAGAAGAGGGAGGCATCGCACAGAGGGCAAGAGGGAGGGTTATCGCACAGAGAGAAGAGGGAGGCATCGCACAGAATAAGGATGCCATCGCACAGAGAGGAGGGAGGCATCGCCCAGAGAGAGAGAAATCCCCTCTGATATCACGATATAACCTGGCTATTTATTGTTTGCCATATTAATTGTCATTTGGCTCATATACCGGGTTTCAACGGGTTTTCAGCATCTCAGGATTATTACACTGTCCTGGTTACATTTCTTTTGAATATTTTATTGTTAACATTGATTAGCAGAGTGTACATGGTGCACAGATTTTATGCATCATGTATACAATGTAAATGCAATGTTTTGATTGGCATTTGATGCTTTTGATTGGAAGATGAGAATGATTTTATTAGGAAATAGGATTTTGTTAGACTGTGGCAGATATGGAGAAGTGGTATTTTTATTTGTGCATGTTTTTGTTAACCCTTAAACATTTCTTGTAAATATTGGTTCATCATGTGTGTGTATGTGTATATATATATATATATATATATATATATATATATATACAGTGGTTGACAAATCACAAAAAATCTACTCGCCACAAAAAAATCTACTCGCCACCTATACCAAACGTATGCTGCTTGGGCCAATAGGAGCTCGCCACGATGTTAAATCCACTCGCCCGGGGGCGAGCAAATGTTATAGGTTTGTCGAACAACTGTATATATATATATATGTATATATATATATATATATATTATATATATGTAATATATAATCTATATATAGTTGCATGATGAAGCCACTGTACAATGAAGTGGTGAAGGTGGGTATCGGCCAGGGTGGCTTAACCCCTTAATACCTTCGTGCGTTATTATCCGATAAGGTGATTAAGGGGTTAATTGATATCAGAATGTAATTGCAATGTATTGGCTATGTATTTTGCTTGCGAGGGGGCTTCTTATTGATGAGGTCAGTAGAACTTTATTTATTTTATATGTTACTTAACGTGTTTAATAATGAGCAAATAATCTATTATCCCTATCTGGATAATGTTATTTGCCATATTCTACTGTATGTTGTTGAGGGGGGGGGGGTGGAGGGGGGGATTGATGTATTTAATGTATAGGACATGTTTATTTTTTTTACATACAGGGTTGTTTCTTTTTCTCAGGTCGCGGGGACCTATGGAGACCACTGCGGTCTCCTCGTGCTCTCATGGGTAAACGGCTGCCGGGTCCACGGGGGACACCTGCGGGGAAGAACCGGTGGCCCCACATCTGTGGGGGCACCGGCGGACCCGTAGGGACCACCGTGGGCCCCCGTCCCCCGTAGGAACCACCCGAGCTCCTCACACACCTGTGGTCTGACCCGGGGCCCCCCAGACAAGCCGCGGGCCCTAACCGTGGGGACCCCATGTGGCCCACGTAAACCCGCGGAGACACCTGGTGGACCACGGCGCCTGGCGGGACCACCCGTAGGCCTCCAGACCCTGTTTGAGACATGGTGGCTGGGCTACTGTAGGTTCTGTGAGGTGACCCGTCTGGCCCACGGGGACTCCCGTGGGCCTGGGGTATTAACCCTTTATGTAAAATAATAAATGATTGTATTTATGGGGGGGGCACAGGGGGTGGATTATGTATTTAATAAATATAATGATGTTTATTGTAGGGAGTGTGTGTATTGTTTTTTTTTTTTTTTTTTTATATTGTGGGTACTGGGGGTGGGGGAAGGGGGTATTGGCCCCAAGAGTATGTGGGTAGGCCTCCCGGCTGGGTATTGGGTGAATGAGGGTGGTTAGGCCTCATGGTGTGGGGGGGTAGTGGGGGAGGGTATGTAGGCCTCCCGAGTGGTGGGTGAGGGTGGGTTAACCCCTTAATGACTGTAGCGGTTAATTGGCGAGTGGAAATTGGCTCGTGGCCAGTAGATTTCCCCTGCTCTGCAAAATAAAAATCCCCTGCACCAAAAAAAAATCTCTTTAGCTCTGTGGTTCCCAATCTGTGTGCAGCGTGGCTGGCCTACAGGGACGCCGCGAGTGTGTGTTTGGATTCCCCCTCTCAACCCATCCGTCCTGTGCTGGAGACCAGCCCACCGCACTACACCGGCAGGGAGAGAGAGAAGCTGCAGCACGGAGAGGAATCTCCCCCCCACCCTAACGCCCCTCCTCTCCCCTCCAACTTATAACATTGCGGGAGGGTACCTGGACATTGAGGGACTGCGGATCAGGTAAGATCCCAGGCGGGATTGCTGCTATAGATATTGTGAAGCCGGGACGTCCAGACACTGGTTAAGGCGTTCAGGAAACTAGTCATTCACACCTGGCTTTTATTTCTAGATCCGACATTTACACACACACACACACACACACACACACACACGTAACAAGGACTAATTGTAGTATAATGTAATACAATAAAAAAGGGAGGCATCGCACAGAGAGAAGAGGGAGGCATCGCACAGAGAGAAGAGGGAGGCATCGCACAGAGGGAAGAGGGAGGTATCGCACAGAGAGAAGAGGGAGGCATCGCACAGAGAGAAGAGGGAGGCATCGCACAGAGAGGAGGGAGGCATCGCACAGAGAGAGAGAAATCCCTCTGAGATCACGATATACATGGCTATTAGATTGTTTGCCATATGAATTGTGCAATTTGGCGCATATACTGGTTTCAGCATCTCAGGATTATTACACTGTCTGGTTACTATTAGCTGTTCGCATTGTCCACAGCTTTGAAGTATATTGATCCAGTGAGGTTGTGACGATTCAGTTAGCACCACGTGGGATTTGTAATTTTATTTTGTCACTTTTTTCACCAATGGTTTTCTCACATTATATTATCACTGAATAAAAATAAAAATATTAGTGTGGTGTGCACCACAAATGTACTTTCTGTGGGTGATTTTGTGATTTTGTCACATTTTCATTCAATTGTTAATATGAGAAAAGGGAGGCATCGCACAGAGAGAAAAGGGAGGCATCGCACAGAGAGAAAAGGGAGGCATCGCACAGAGAGAAGAGGGAGGCATCGCACAGAGAGAAGGGGAGGCATCGCACAGAGAGAAGAGGGAGGCATCGCACAGAGAGAAGGGAGGCATCGCACAGAGAGAAGAGGGAGGCATTGCACAGAGAGAAGAGGGAGGCATCGCGGGTGCAGAAGAGACACCCTCATTCACACTACATCAACAGATTGGCAGAAAGAGACAACCTCATATCATACGAAAAGGGAGTGCAAAGCACCTCATGCACATAGCCAAAAGGAGTGCAGAAGGAGACAACCTTCATATCACATAGCCGCAAAGGAGCCTTGAAAGGGACACAACTCATTACAGCAACAGAACAAGGTGCTAAGGAAGAAACCTCATATCACATAGCACAACAAGGAGTGCAGAAAGAAAGGGCAACTCGCCTATACCTCCAGCCAACAAGAGTGCAGAGGGACAACCTCGATTCACATAGAGCACAAGATTGCAGAAGGGACAACCCTCCATTCATCAAAGCAAGAAAACAAGGGGCAGAAGAGACATCCTACCTCCATACAGCAACAAGCGGTCAGAGCACCGAAGAACCACTCACATCCCATAGCACAGCAAAGGGTGACAAAAACCAACCTCATATCACATAGCGCAACAAGATGCAGAGAGCACAACCTCAGACATTAGCAGCAACAAGTACAGAAGAGACAACTCATATCATAGCAGCAACAAGGATGCAGAAAGAAAGACAACCAGTATATCACATGCAGACAAGAGTGCAGAAAGGAACCCTTCACAATAACCTCACACTAGTCGCAACAAGGTGTGCGAGGGAACAACTCATATAAGTCACGACAAACAAGGATGCAGAGGGAAAAACACCTCACTATGCAACAAGCAAAGGGTGCAGCCGCCCCAGGGAAGGGAAACCCTCCCTTTTAGTTACTGTTAATTAGAAAAACCCAGAATAAATAAACACCAGCGGGAGGTTGTCCTCCCAAACTACAACAAATTAGCAAAAGTAAAACTTCACACAACAATCAATTTTCTATAGCAGCCCAACCAAAAAACACGACACTCTTTCTAAACACTCCCATGTTATGCTCTACTATGCAAATAAATGATATTCAGTAATCATATTTATTAATCCATCCCCCCCCTCAGCTGTTAACTCAAACTTGTTTAACATTTAACCACACCGCATTGTATAGTTGACTCTCAGGACACCACATAAAGCGTAGTAAAGTGCATTGGGTAGGTGGTGTAGTGATGCGTTGTGATTCTGAGTGCTTATTGGGTAGGTGGATGTTGGGATGGTACGGGTGAGTCATTGGGAGTTGGGTTATCTGCGTAGTGTGCGGCTGGAGTGGGTATGCGTGAGTGTCTTGCAGAGGAGTGGGGTATTCGCGTGTGATGCATTGGGAAGTGGGTATAAGTGCGTGTGTGAGTGCATTGGGAGTGGGGTATCGGCGTGTTGATGTGAGTGCTTGGAGTGGGTAATGTTCTGTGTGTGTTGCATTGTGGAAGTTGTTCTGCGTGTTGCATTGTGATTGTTTGTGCGTGAGTGCATTGTAGTTGTCTTGCGTGAGTGCTATGGTAGTGGGTATCTGCCGTGTGTTCATTGGGAGTGGTTATGTGCGTTGCAAGTGTCATTGGGAGTGGTATGTGCTTGTGATTTCCATGGGGCGTGGTCGTGCGTGTGAGTTCAGTGAAGTGGGTATGTGCGTGTTTTGCATGGGGAGTGGGTTCTGTGTGGTGCATTGGGAGTGGTTATCTGCTGTAGTGAATGGGAGTTGGTCATGTTCGTTTGTGGATTGTGGTGGTCTGTGGCGGGGTTGATGCATCTGGTGTGTAGTGCTTGCTGCATGGGAGTGGTATGTGCGGTGATGCATTGGGAGTGGGTATTGTCCAGTGAGGCATGGGGTGGCTTGTCCTATGCCTTAGTGTTTGGGAGTGGTGTGCGGGTGAGTGCTTGGAATTGGTATGTCGTTGAGTGCATTGGGAGTGGGTTTTCGTATGCTGATGAGTGTATTGTATTGGTTGTGTGCTTTTGAGTAATTGGAAGTGTGTTTGTGTGGGACTTGAGTATTGGAAGAGTGCCTCCTGCGACGTGCGTGCACTGGGAGTCGGTTGTTTAGTGCATGGATTTTGTACATGTGTATTGGAGTGTATGCGTCATATTTATGGGGGCTGTACTGTTCTGACGCGTTTGGGGATGCTGTTGATATATGGGCCAATGAGTAGATCAGTTACTGGCCTGAGGGTACCTTTTGCATTCCGTGTCGGCTCCTTGTGCTGTGGCATCACTTTATCTCCCTTCCTCAGGCACCAAAAACATATATTGTAACCCACGGCAGGGACTGTGCCTGCAAAATTGTTCTATAAAGGCTACGTAACCTCACGCTATACAAGAACAGGCTATGGCTTATTATGTAGCAGTGTTAGGAAGCTTGTTTCCAGTCCGGTCCTTTACGTCCTCTTTATATAGGATTCTAGTTTCCCAATACAGTAGATTTTTACAACGCTGCCTCTCCTGCCGCCAGGGGGGGTCCTCTGACCACTGCCGGCTTCCACTGCACTGTGGAGAGATCCATGGTAGATTCCGTTTTGATACTTCTAGCTTCTCTTTACAAAGGATGCTTTTTACAACATCGAGTGATTATATTCTTAAATCAAGGGCTCCTGTGAACTCGCTTGCAATCGGTTATTGGGCAGAGAGGCAGTTCTGTTAAAAGACACCGTGGTTTTTGTGTCACAGCCTCAATCCTTATAGCTTGCACATGGCTTTGTACTTTATTAATGACACGTCGGAGCATGTTATTCCCGGCTCCTTTGCTTTTGATAACTCTCTCATTATGGCTCTTTGGTATTTATTAGAATTTCCGATGACTCCTCGTGGATGGATCCGGGGCTTCCTATTGTCACATTGCATAACATGCTGGAATGCCCTCCCCATTCCACCCTGTTTGGGGATCATTACTTGTATTAGTTATAGCCTCACGGGTTTTGTACCCCCACATCTTAGCAACTCATATCTCTGACCATACGGGCACAGCCTCTTAACATCAATCAGCATTTTATTATAATTACAGCACTGGCTGCGTGAATCACACAGCCAAAGAAGATCTATCGTGCCAAATAATGCATTGGAGAATCTCCCATACAATAAATCAATTCTGTATTTTTATGTTTTCAACTCTCTCAACGTGCTCTGCAATAGGAACTGATCTAAGCATGTGAGCTTTCTCTCGTTGAGATACTGCGGCATAAGATGCATAGAGGGAATTTTTACTTGCCCCCTCTATGTGACATTAGGGGTCTGTATATTGATCTCTGGATGCTGATTGCTTTTTGTTTTTTTATGCTGTCAGTTTGTCCGCAAGGACCAAATATTATACTTTTCTATCGCACGTTCCCCTCTCCTTTCAACATTTTCACCTCTCGCTCCTCATCTCTTGAGCGATGCCTCCCTGTGCTATGCCTCCCTCCCGCTTGTGCGATGCCACCCTGTGCTCCCTGTCAGCCTCCGTCGTCTCTGACGATGCCTACCTCTTATCTCTGTGCGTCCTCCCTCACCTCTGGCGTGCCTCTCTCTCTCTGTGCGTCTCCTCTTCTCGCGTGTCCTCCCTCTTCTCTCGTGCGATGCCTCCCTCTCTCTCTGGCGTGTCTCCCTCTTCTCGCTGTGTCGATGCCTCCCTCTTCTCCCTTTCGATGCCTCCCCCTCTCTCGTGGCGATGCCTCCTTCTTCCTCTGTGCGATGCCTCCTCTCTCTCTTTGCATGCCCCCTCTTCGCTCTGTCCTGCCTCCCTCTTCTCCCTGTGCATCCTCCCTCATTCTCTGTGCGATGCCTCCTTCTTCTCTCTGTGCAATAGCCTCCCTCTCCTGTGCGATGCCTCCCTCTCTCTCTGGCCGATGCCTCCCTCTTCTCTCTGTTCATGCCTCCCTGTTCTCATAGCAATGCTCCCTCCTCTCTCTGTGCTATCCTCCCCTTCTCGATGTGGAAGCCTCCGTTTCTTCTCTGTCGGATGCCTCCCTGTTCTCTCTGTGCGTGCCTCCCTGTGCAATGCCTCCCTCATCTCTCTGTGCAATGCCCTCTCCCCCCCCCACCCCTCATCTTCCAACTCTGTCTCCCTCTTCTCTCTGAGCGATGCTTCTCTCTTTTATGTCCTCCCTCTTCCTCATTCTGAGCGAATCCTCCCTGTCTCTCGGATGATGCCTCCCTGATGCAATGCCTCTCTCCTCTCGCTGTGCACTGCCGCTCTCCCTCTCTCCAAGCATGCTCCCTCTTCTCTCTGACGTGCTTCTTGCTTCGCTCTGTTCTTGTCCCTCCCTCTTCTCTCGACGTGCTGCTGTCTTCTCTCTGTGCGATGCCTCCTCTCTCTGTGCGATCTCCCCTTCTCTCTGTGCGATCCTCCCTCTTCTCCCTGTGCCAGCATCCTCCATCTCTCTGTGCTATGCCTCCTATCTTCTCTCTGTCGATGCCTCCCCATCTCTCTGTGCTGCCTCCCTCTTCCTCTGTGCGATCCCTCCCTGTTCTCCCATGCAATGCTTCCCTCTCTCTCTGATCCAGCTCCCTGTTCGCTCGTCCATGCCTCCTCTCTCGCGTGGCTTGCTCCCTTGCAATCCTCCCTCATCTCTCGTGCATGCCCTCTCTCACTCTCCAGCGGTCGCCCCTTCTCTCTGAGCGATGCTTCTTTCTCTGTGCAATGCCTCCCGTCTTCCCCTGATCGTCGCTCCCTCTATCTCTCTGGGAGATGCCTCCCTCTTCTCTCTGTTCGAGGCCTCCCTCTTCATCTCTGTGCGATGCCCCCTTCTCTCTGTGGCGATCCTCCTTTCTCTCTGTGCGATGCCATCCCTCTGCTCCCTTGGCAATGCCTCCCTCTTCTCCCTATGCAGTGCTTCCTCATCCTCTGCGAAGCCTCCCCTGTTCTCCTCTGTCGATGCCTCCCTCGTCTCTGTGCGATGCCTTCCTCTTCGCAGGTGCGATGACATCCTCTTCTCGCGGTGCATCCTCCCTCATCGCTCTGTGCGATGCCTCCTTCTTCTCTCGTGCAATGCCTCCCTCATCTCTGCTGTGCGATGCCTCCCCTTCTCATCGGTGCGCTGCCTCCGCGTCCTCCCTGTGCGATGCCTCCCGCTCTCCCTGTGCATGCTCCCTCTTCTCTCTGCCGATAGCCTCCCCTTTCCCCCCCTGGTTGCAATGCTCCCCTCATCTCTCTGTGCGCTTCTCATTCTTCTCTCTGTGCATGCCGCCCCGCTCTCTGTCGATGCCTCCCCTCTTCTCCCTTGCAATCCTCCCTCTCTCCCTGTGCGATCCTCCTGCTTCTCTCTGTGCCATGCCTCCCTCCAGCTCTCTGTGCGATTCTCCCTCTTCTCTCTGTGCGATGCCTCCTGTTCTCCCCTATCAACTGCTTCCCTCTCTCTCTGAGCATGCCCATCCCTGTGCCAAATCGCCTCCTCATCTCTTCTGTGCAATGCCTCCCTGTCAATGCACTCCCTACTATCTCTGGCGATGCCTCCCCTTCCTCTGTCGTGCCTCCGCTTCTCTCTGTGCGATTCCCTCCCTTTCTCTCTGTGCGTGCCTCCCTGCTCTCTCGTGCTGCCTCACCTCTTCTCTCTGTGCATGCCTCCCTTTTCTCATCTGTGCAGTGCCTCCCCTCTCCTCTGTGCTATGCCTCTCTTTCCTCTCTTTGCGATGCCTCCCTTTTTCCTCATATTACAATTGAATGAAACTGTGACAATATCACAAATCACCCCACCAAATACTTTGTGTTCAACACCCCACACGAATATTTCTTTTTATTCAAGTGATTATATGTGGAACCATTGGTGAACAGTTACAAATACAATATACAAAATCCCCCTTGTGCTTAACTGATCGTCACATCCTCCTGTCCATATCTCAAACTGTGGACATGCGACCTAAGGTACCAGACAGTGTTTCCTGATATGCGGAAACCATATATCGAAATTGCAACATTCATTGGCAACACTAATAGCCAGGTATAGCGTGCTATCAGAGGAATTTTGCTCTCTCTCGGGGCGATCATCCCTCCTCGCTGTCGATGCTCCCTCTTCTCTTGTGCGTCCTCCCTCTCTCTCTCTGTGCGATACCCTCCCTCTTCCTACTGTGCTATGCCTCCCTCTTCTCTCTGCGATGCTCCCTCCTCTTGTGCGTCTCCCTCTTCCTCGTGAGATGCCTCCCACTTCCTCGGTGCGATCCTCCCTTCTCTCGTGCGATGCATCCTCTGCGCTCTGTGCGATGCGCTCCCTCTTCTCTCTGTGATGCCTCCTCTTCTCTCTGTGCGATAGCGCCCTCTCTCTCTGGCGCTGCCTCCTCATCTCTCTGTGCGATGCCTCCCTCATCTCTCGTCGATCTCCCTCATCTCTCGTGCATGCCTCCCGCTTCTCTCGTGCTGAGCTCCCTCAGTCTCTCTGTGCGCTGCCTCCCTCCTCTCTCTGTGATGGCCTCCGCCATCTCCTGTGCGATGCTTCCTCTTCTCTCTGGCGTCACCTCTTTCTCCATGTGCGATCCGTCCCTGTTCCCCTATCAATGCTTCCCGCCAATCTCGTGGCGAGGCCTCTCACTCTCGTAGAGCAAGCCCTCCCCTGTTCTCTCTGTGCGATTCCTCCCTGTGCAATGCCTCCCGCATCTTTTTTCCCACCCCCCCCCCCACCCCCCCACCCCCCCCCCCCCCCCCCCCCCCCCACCCACCCCACCCCACACCCACCCCAAACCCCCACCCCCACCCCCCCCCCCCCCCCCCCCCCGTTTTTTTTTTTTTGTGGTTGTTTCCCCCCACCCCCCACCCCTGTGCAATGCCCTCTCTCATCTCTCCAGCTGATGTGCTCCCTCTTCCTCTTAGCGATGACCCTCCCTCTTCTCTCTGTGCAATGCCTCCCTCTTCTCTCTTGCGATGCTCCCTTCTCTCTGTGCGATGCCTCCCTCTTCCGCTGGGCGCTGCCTCCCTCTTCTCTCTGTGCGACCCTCCCTTTTCTCTCTGTTGCGTGCCTCCTTTCTCTCTGTGTCGATGCCTCCCCTTTCTCTCTGTGCGATTGCCTCCCTCTTCTCCTCTGATGCGATAAGCCGTCCCTTTTCTCTCTGTGCGTGCCCTCCCTTTTCTCTCTGTGCGATGCCTCCCTTTTCTCATATTAACATGAATGAAAGTGACAAACACAAATCCCCCACAGAAGAAGTACATTTGTGTGCAACCACACTAATCTAATTGTTATTTTTAATTCTTATCTTATTGTGAGCAATCTTGGGGCAAAAAGTGACAAAATAAATTATCAAATCCCGTGGTCTATCTGAATCGTCACAATCCGCACTGGATCAATATACTTCCAAGCGTGGACGAGCACATCTAATAGTAACCGACGTGTAAAATCCTGAGATGCTGAAACCCGTATATGCGCCTTGCCAATTCATTGCAACAACAATAGCCAAGTATGATCGTGACTCAAGATTTCTCTCTCTCTGTGCGACTTTCCTCCTCCTCTCGGTGCGATGCCTCCCTCTGCCTCTGTGCGATGGCCTCCCTCTTCTCTCTGTGCTACCTCCCTCTTCCCGCTGTGCGATTCTCCCTCTTCTCTCTGCGATGCCTCCCTCCTCTCTGTGCTTCCTCCCTCTTCTCTCTGCGATCCTCCACTTCACTCTGTGCGATGCCCCCTCTTCTCTCTGTCGATGCCCTCCCCTCCTCGGTGCGTGCTCCCTCTTCTCTCTGTTCGATGTTCCTCCTCTTCTCTCTGTGGCGATGCCTCCCCTCTCTCTCTGTGCGACCTCCCTCATCTCTCTGTGCGATTCCTCCCTCATCTCATCGGTGCGATTCCTGCACTCATCTCTCTGGCGATGCCTCCCTCTCTCTCCCCTTGTTCGATCGCCCCCTCATCTCTATGCTGCGGATTCCTCCCCGCAGCATCTCTAGATGCATGGCTTCCCTCTTCTCTCTGCTGCGTCCAGCCCCGGCACCTCTCTTTGCGTGCCTCCCTCTTCTCCTGTGCATGCTCTCCCTGTTCTCCCTATGCAAGCTTCCTCATCTCTCTGTGCGATGCCTTCTCTCTCTGGTGAACCTCCCTGTTCTCTCGAGCGATGTCCTCCCGTGCAATGCCTCTCTCATCCTCTTGCACTCCCCTCTCCTCATTCCCAAGCGTTCTCCAGCCTTCTCTCTGACGATGCTCTTCTTCTCTCACTGATGCGGTCCCCTCTCGTCTCTTCTGACGTGCCTTCTTTCTTCTCTCTGTTCATGCCTCCTCGTCTCTGTGCGGATGCCTCCCTCTTCTCTCGTGGCGTGCCTCCTCTTCTCCTGTGGCAATGCTTCCCTCATCTCTCTGTGCGATCCTACCTTCTTCTCTCTGTGCCATGCCTCCCATCATCTCTCTGTGCGAGCCTCCCTCTTCTCTCTGTCGCGATGCCTCCCTGTTTCTCGACCTATGCACTGCTCCCCCACTCTCTCTCGAGCTGAACCTCCCTGTTCTCTCGGTGCAATGCCTCCCCCTCTCTCCTCATTTGCGATGCTCCCTTGCAATGCCTCCCCTCTTCTCTGTGCAATGCCCTCTCTCTCTCTCCAACGTGACTCCCTCGTCTCTCCTGAGCGATGACTTCTGCTCTCTGTCATGACTCCCTCTCTCTCTGAGCGATGCCTCCCTCTTTCTCTCTGTGCATTCCTCCCTCTTCTCCTGTGCGATGCCTCCTCTTCGCTCTGTGGCGATGCCTCCCTCTTCTCTCTGTTTCTACCTCCCTCTCTCCTCTGTGGCGATGCATCCCCTTCCTCTGATAGCGATGCCCTACCCTTTCTCTCTGGGCTATGCCCCCCCATCTTCTCCCTGTGCGAATGCCTCCCTCTCTCCCCTATGTGGGCAGGCTTCCCTCACTCTCACTGAGCGACTCCCTGTTCTCTCTGTGCGATGCTCCCCTTCTCTGGCGATGCCTTCCTCTTCTCCCCTGTGCGATGCCTCCCTCTTCTCCCTTGCAATGCCGCCCTCTCTCTCTGTGCGAATGCCTCCTGCTTCCTCTGTGCATGCCTCCCTCATATCGCTGTGTCGATGCCCCTCGTCTCCTCTGTGCGATGCCTCCTCCGTCTCCTGCAATGCCTCCTCTTCGCCCGGGCAACTACCCTCCCTGCCTTACCTCTCACTCCATCCTGTTGCTGCGTGGGTGCGCGGGCGGGAGGGGGAGGGGGAAGGGGGGAGAGGGAGGGACCGTCCTCCCTCTTTCCCGTGCAATGCCGCCCCTCTTCTCCCTGTGCGTATCCTCCTCTTCTCCTGTGTCCTGCCTCCCTCATCTCTCTGTGCATGCCCCTTCTTCTCTCTGTGCAATGCCTCCCCATCTCTCTGTGCTATGCCTCCCTCTTCCCCTGTGCGATCCTCCCTCTTCTCCCTGTGCAATGCCTCCCTTATCTCTCTGTGCGATCCTCCTCTTCTCATCTGTGCCTGCCTCCCTCATCCTCTCTGTCGTGCCTCCCTCTTCTCTCTGTGCGAGCCTCCCTGTTCTCCCTATGAAATCTTCCCTCATGCTCTCTGGCGTGCCCTCCCTGTGCAGCCTCCCTCATTCTCTGTGCAATGCCTCCTGTGCATGCCTCCCTCTTCTCTGTGCAATGCCTCCCTCATCTCTCGGTGTGCTTCCCTCTTCTCTCTGGCGTGCCTCCTCTTTGTGCGAGGCCCTTCCCTCTTCTCTCTGTGCGTGCCTCCCTTTTCTCTCTGTGCATGCCCCCTCATCTCTCTTGCTAGCCTCCACGTTTCTCCTCTTTGCGATGCCTCCCTTTCTCATATTAAACTTGAAGAAATGTGACACAATCACAAATCACCCCCAAAGTACATTTGTGGTGCACCCACCACTATCTTTTTATTTTTTTCAGTATAAGGATGTGAGCAACCATTGGTGAAAAAAGTGACAAAAATAAAATTACAATCCCACTTGGTCTAACGTGAATAATCGTCCAGACCCCTCACGGGATCAATCTAACTTCAAAGCTGTGACATGCAACAGCATAGTAACCATACGTGTAAATCCTGGTCTAGAAACCAGTATACTGCCCGAAATTGCACAATTCCTATGGCAACCATCTATAGCCATGTATTCTCGATCTCAGAGGATTTCTCTCTCTCTGTGTGCGTTCCTCCCCCTCTCCTGTGCGATGCCGCCTCCCTCTTCTCTCTGTGCGATGCCTCCGCTTCTCCTGTGCGATCCCTTCCCTCTCCCTCTGTGCCGACGATGCCTCCCTTCTCTCTGTGCGTGCCATCCCCTCCTCTCTGTGCGTTTCCCCCCCTCCCTCTTCTCTCTGCTCTCGTTCGATGCCTCCACTCTCTTCTCCCCTCGTGCATGGCCTCCCCTTCACTCGGGCATCCGTCCCCTTCTCTCTGTGCATTCCGCCCTCTTTCTCTCTGTGGAATGCCTCCCGTCCTCTGTGCGTCCCCCCTCATTCACTTCTCTCTGTGCGATGCTCCCCTCAGCGCTCTGTCCTTGTTGCTGCTATGTGATATGAGGTTGTCTCTTTCTGCACTCCTTGTTGCTTCTATGTGATATGAGGTTGTCTCTTTCTGCACTCCTTGTTGCTGCTATGTGATATGAGGTTGTTTCTTTCTGCACTCCTTGTTGCTGCTATGTGATATGAGGTTGTCTCTTTCTGCACTCCTTGTTGCTGCTATGTGATATGAGGTTGTTCCCTTCTGCACTCCTTGTTGCTGCTATGTGATATGAGGTTGTTCCCTTCTGCACTCCTTGTTGCTGCTATGTGATATGAGGTTGTCTCTTTCTGCCAATCTGTTGATGTAGTGTGAATGAGGGTGTCTCTTCTGCACCCTGTTGCTC
This sequence comes from Ascaphus truei, assembly GCA_036426205.1. Lineage (NCBI taxonomy): Eukaryota > Metazoa > Chordata > Amphibia > Anura > Ascaphidae > Ascaphus > Ascaphus truei. The sequence continues at coordinate 55,066 of WSYH01002304.1, read as the reverse complement.
TATGTGATATGAGGTGTATCTTCTGACACTCCTTTGCTGTAGTGATATGAGGGTGTGTTTTCGCCATCCTGTTGGCTATGTGATGAGGTTGTAGCTTTCTGCATCCTTGTGCTGTAGGTGATAGGAGGGTGGTCCTTCTCACTCATGTGCGTATGGAGATGAGAGGTTACTTCTGCACCCGTGTTGTGCCCATGTGATATGAGGTGTATTAAATCGGCTTGCTATGTGAGATGCTGTTCTTGCATGTCGACTATTGAATGAGTGTCGTCTTCTGCACCCTTGTGTGCTGCTTCGTGAATGAGGTGGTCCTCTTCTTGCACTCCTGTTGTTGCTATGGATATGAGTGTGTTCTTCTGCACCCTTGTTGGACTGATAGTGAATGAGTTGTTTCTTTCTGCACTCTTGGTGCTATGTGATAGGAGGTTGTTCCTTTCTGCAACCCTTGTGATGACTGTGATATGAGGTTGTTTCTTTCTGCACTCCTTGGTGCTGCTATGTGATGAGGTTGTTTCTTTCTGCACTCCTTGGTGCTGCTATGTGATATGAGGATGTCTGTGGAACTTCAGTGAAAGGATGCAAACTTTCTAATGCAGATATTGCAGGCTACTTTGTGGCTGGAGACATCACGCTGGGGGAACTGGTTGTTGTACACCTGAATGTGTAATACCTAATAAAAAGAAGGTTCTGAGAACAGCAAAAGCCTCTTTCATTCTTCCCAGGGTCTGATGCTGCTGCTTCTTTAAATAAAAAGGCTGGGACTCAACCTTTCACAGACAAACGTCTTTTTTCAACTTCATCTACTATGCAACTATGTAACATTCACACACACCCAAATACACAAACCCCAATAAATGAATGGATTCATGGCCTATTCCCTTGGATGGACTATCATTCGTCCTATGGATTACCCCGGCTTAATAAATATGCAATGAGTCTTCCAACTAAGGTCTGGCACCAATCCTAAAACTCAGCATAATTTGTTGCAGGCCCATCTGGCAGATAAAGGGTTACATCTAATCTTCACAAGCTCTACATTCTACAATATCCCTGGGGGTCCCGAGTATTCTCATATATGCACTGTACAATATAAATCAAATACTATGCAGTGGCACTGCGATCCACAGAGCTCCCATTCCTGTCCTCAGGGCCTTGAGCCAGACCAGGTTTTGGAGGTGACCACAACATTCAATCCACTCACCTGTGAGCAAGCGTATTGGTTATCCCTAAAACCTGGTGCGGACCCTGCTGAGAGGTTTGAAAACACTGATCTAAGGCCAGGTCCATACTAGGCACAACCGAACACGTGACATCACGCGCGCCTGTGCTTGAGGAGATCCATGACCTGCAGGGTTGCGCGATGGGGGGAGTGGCGAAGGCGTGTCAAAGGCATGCCCGAGATGTCACGTGAGTGGTTCGCCCTCATTGGCTGAATCACGCATGTGACCCAGCCGCCGCACTGTAAAAACACATGTATTTGTCTCGTGAAGTTCCTGAAGCGCCGTCTCTCACGTGCACACACTATCGCCGTGCACATTGACTTTATGCATTTTGTTCTCAGCGCGAGCTATGTCGCCCCATCGCCTCTACGATGGCCACAGCTTAACTGTACAAGGTAAAGAGACGGGATTCCAAGGGCTTATTCCCAAAAGTGTCCCCGGAAAGTCCCATTGAATCGGACAGTCTGTGTGGTAGTGCTGAATTAGCCCATCAGCCTTTAACACTGCAGATCAAGCAATATCCTACTTATATATTTTTTTAATAAATCAGTTCTGTACTATTAGAAAATATTTGTAGCATTTTTTTTAAACAACTGTGAATGACATTTTTAATGTTATTGCAGTATAACAAGCATTTTTTGTTTCTATAGCAACCATTTACAAAGTCACATACCCTTCCTCTTCTGAAACAGGCTCTGGCACACCCCTTTTTGAGCCCTGCCCTCTCTCTAGCAGTGCACCAATTGTAGCTAGTGACTGCCTGGTCACATGATCTCCCCCACAGAACTTTGCATCTTTGGTCCCCTTCTGCTGCTGTGATAGCCATTTAGTGAACCCCCGAGCCAAATATTCGCCGATCGATCACAAGAGAACGGATCAATCGGCAACTTAGCTAATTACTTATCGTTGTGTGGATTGTATTGATGCACATATTAAAGGGAAAATGAAATAAAAAAATAAAAAACGGCAGCTTGGACTGCTGAGAAATAGCATATGAACCTGATCCAGGAAGCGCAGCTCAGAGGGAACGTGGGATTCTTCACTACAGCCGCAGTGGTTGCCTGCACGCAACCGCCAGAACTGGCACAGCTACTGAAGGACACTTGCCTAACATAGCATCACGGGAGAGGGGTGACTACAAACGGAGGTAAGACTCATTGATTTTTTGCCTCCAGTCCCCCTCCTCAAGCAAGGCGACCCTCTGCACCTTTATTTTCCTCATTCGCTGCATTATTTTATACTAATAAGACTCTATGTGAGCAAAATACCCAGAGCGCAAGACAGCAGCACATTCGCTAACAGCTTGGACTGCGGCTTTAACACGAGCCTCCCACTTCAGAGTAGTCACACGTCATTCTGTTAAAACGTGACACTGTCAGGACCTGCTGTCGGCATGACGCCATAATGGTTGTGACGTCCCAGCATATTTAAAAGTGCGAGCTCATAGAGCCAGGCCTGCATTGTCACACACAGTGGCAGTGCATTAACAGTAAATAACAGCACAGTCCCTTTGGCTCAGTGTGTTTCATATTAGAACTCCAACACAGCTGTTTAATGTGATTCTTCAGACTGCAATGGGTTGTGGGATTAAAGGGAGAGAGGTGCTTGAATGAAACGCTACTTATCAAGTCAGTGAGGCCTTTGTAAATAAGAAATCAATGATTCAATGTGTATTATTCATCTCTCTGTTCTCTGGACTTCTAAAATTCTGCTATGTTTAAGCCAAGAAGTGTGAGGGGGTGGGGAGCTTAAGGGTACCTGAGTCCCTGCTCTTCCAGTCTCGCTCTTCATTACCCTTCTCCACTAGAGCTAGTAATAAAAGGTTATTTCTGCAACCTCTGCTATTCCGGTACTGAGCCCCAACTCCTGCTCTGTCAGTGCACCCCAAGGCTGGCCCGCAGCACCCCCTGCTTAGTGCTGCCTTTCCCTGCACAGTTACACCTCAATACTGAGCCCAGTTCCAATGCCAGTGTCAGCTCCTGGGTCTCTTGGACAAGTCACTTTATCTCAGTTACCATTAGATTGTAAGCTCCATAGGACAGGGAGTCCCTGTGGCTGCAAAATTCTATGCACGCCGCTGTGTACACTGTCAGCACTATGTAAGGAATATATTACATTTACAATGTTTTCTCTGTGTATATCTTATGTTTGCACTCTACCTTGCTGAGTGTAAGCTCCATGGACCAGGCAGTCCGTATCTACTACACCAGAGTATATGAATGCTCTCATTGTATTGTACTGCATTATAAAGAAATGAGGATAATAATACTAATACAGTATTGGTCAGACAGCGCTATAATATAGATATATATATATAGTATATATATATATAATAAATATTATATATTATATAATATATACACATATAAAAGGGGAGGCACTCTCTATGCCCAATTGCCTATTGCCAACGTTCAGTCCCCTGTTTTTGACACACCACAACCACCACCCACCCCCCCCACACCACAACACACCCCCCCCACACCAACACCCACCACCACCCCCCCCCACACCCCATCTAGTCTCCTCGCTCCAATATCGCCCTTATATTTCTGACACCCAAAACCAAAACATTGTTTCGAGTCCCATATCTTGGAGGTTCCCGTGTCCCTCGCCTCCATCCCGTATGTTCTGGTTTTGTCTAACATCTCCCCTTTTCAACTTTCATCCCCC
>WSYH01002304.1:2531-46690 GCA_036426205.1 Ascaphus truei | reverse complement strand
CTGCAGTTACAGACTGCATGCAGAGCCCCCACCTGCAGTTACAGACTGCTTGTAGAGCCCCCACCTGCAGTTACAGACTGCATGCAATGCCCCCACCTGCAGTTACAGACTGCATGTTACTTATGACAGGCTCTGTAGCCCAGCCCCAGCCCCCTGACACGGTCCTCTGTAGTGATGCCAGGCTCTGAATCTCCTGAGCTCCCTGGCTCCCGCTGTGAAAGGATCTGTATTGCCTTCATCCTGTTGAAAGACCTGCATATGTCAACTCTGAAACATGTATTTATGATTAACACATCCACATTAACAGTGTAATGCAGGGAGATGTCTCTGGCGATTTATATGCAGTGCTCAGTTCCCTCCCTTCCTCCCTGAGCTGCTGCGCCAATGATTCATTCAGAGCAGGGCGTAACCCTCCAGTGCCAGGTATAGAACAGGTCCCGAGCGGACAGCAGCAGTGCAGGACTGCCCCTCACCTCTCACATTCTCAGTGTGGCCCCGTTCCTGCCACAGAGGCCTGCCACGCATTGCTCCCTCATTACTGGACAGGGGATGACAACCAGGAGAATAAAGAACATTATGTAAATGTTGTAGTTAAAAATTCACTGTAAGTAACAAAATGGATAAAGGAAGTAGCTGCTGAAGCCCCCCCAATATTAACCTGCTATTGCCACCCCCAGGGAAAACGAGTGCTGACACTGCCGGCACCCTCTCATCAGTCCTGCTACGCCCTCCATTCATACAACACAGGCAAGGTACCAAAAGGACAGCAGGAGTACAGGTCTTGGCCTCACACTGAGCATTACCAAAAACCTCAGTGGCGCTGAAGAGCCAACATGTTCTAACAGGGAGGGGAAGTGCTGAATAGTATCTACCTGTGTCTCACCTGTGCAGGGCAAGGAGAAAGTGCTAAATAGGATCTACCTGTGCCTCACCTGTTCAGGGCAAGGAGAAAGTGCTGAATTGGATCTACCTGGGCCTCACTCTGTTCAGGGCAAGGGGAGTGTGGAAAGTGCTGGAATTGGATCTACCTGGTGCACTCACTGTTCAGGGCAAAGGGGAAAGTGCTGAATGGATTAACCTGTGTCTCACCGTTCAGGGCAAGGAGAAAGTGTGAATTGGATCCATACTGTGCATCACCTGTCAGGGCAAAGGAAGAAAGGGCTGAATTGGATTACCCTGATGCCTCACCGTTAGGGCAAGGGGAAAGTGCTGAATTGGATCTACCTGTGCCTCACCTGTTCAGGGCAAGGAGAAAGTGCTGAATTGGATCTACCTGTGCCTCACCTGTTCAGGGCAAGGGGAAAGTGCTGAATTGGATCTACCTGTGCCTCACCTGTTCAGGGCAAGGGGAAAGTGTTGAACACATTGGTCAAGCCACTTCATCTGTCAGGTCCCAACACATTTGACTGAAAGTTCTTCAGGGCAGGGATACATTTTGCTTGTCAGTCTATACACAAAATGATGCTTGGAAAACGGGAGAGTTTTAACAATAGAGAGTAAACATTTCGGAGCAGACTACTGTACCTTACCTGTTACCCTTATCTCTGTATTGTATCATAATTTCCCTGCAAAGTGCGGTGTGTGCGTGTGATTGGAAAACAGAGGACAGACATGTGATGGCTGCCTTATGAACATAATTATGTGAATAATAACCCAATGATGGAAAGTCAGAGTCACGGGTTAAAACTCCTTCCGATGGTCTTGACAGGAGTGTTATTTAGCAGGTCTGGGTAGTGGCTGGAACGGTAATTTTCAGAGCTGGTGGCTGCGAGCGACTGATTGTCATGGGCTCTCAGGCTTCCAATTTGCTTCGCTATGTATATTTTTATGCATTCCGATGCGGGGGCAGTGGAGGACGTGGGGGACAGTGGGGGCAGGATGGGGACAGTGGAGGAGGTGGGGGCACAGAAGACACGCGGTCAGCCAACTATGGTGCCCTGAAGTCTTTGGGAGAAGATATTTTGCACCTGTGCAGGAGAGGCATGCAAAGAGTTCAGTGTGAAAAGGCCAAGGTGCAATGCTGCGTAGCTCTGTGTAAGCAAACCTCGATTCGTCGCCAGCAGTAAAATGGTTACCAGTTAAACCACACTGCATATACCTCCAGCGCTAAAACAATTGAGATACTATTCGGATGTTTATTTTGCAATGAATTAGATTAAATTAATACTAGTTTATCATTATATAGATATATACAGGAATCAAAGAGGCGTGTACCAGAATAATACTCTGCAGGACTATCACAAAACCATGTACCAGAGCAATACTCTGCAGGACTATCACAGAGCCGTGTAAAAGTGCAATACTCTGCAGGACGATCCCAAAACCGTGTACCAGAATAATACTCTGCAGGACTATCCCAAAACCGTGTACCAGAGCAATACTCTGCAGGGCTATCACAAAACCATGTACCAGAGCAATACTCTGCAGGACTATCACAGAGCCGTGTAACAGTGCAATACTCTGCAGGACTATCCCAAAACCGTGTACCAGAGCAATACTCTGCAGAACTATCACAGAGCCGTGTAACAGTGCAATACTCTGCAGGACTATCCCAAAACCGTGTACCAGAGCAATACTCTGCAGCACTATCACAGAGCCATGTAACAGTGCAATACTCTGCAGGACTATCCCAAAACCATGTACCAGAGTAATACCCTGCAGGACTATCACAGAGCCATGTAACAGAGCAATACTCTGCAGGACTATCACAGAGCAGGTAAAAAACAAAGGCCAGCAATATCTGAAGGACTTCACAGCGCCATGTAAAAAGAGCAATACTCTGCAGGACTATCACAGAGCCATGTAACAGAGCAATACTCTGCAGGACTATCACAGAGCCATGTAAAAGAGCAATACTGTGCAGGACTATCACAGAGCCATGTGACAGAGCAATACTCTGCAGGACTATCACAGAGCCATGTAACAGAGCAATACTCTGCAGCACTATCACAGAGCCGTGTAACAGAATATTCTGCAAATCTCTTCAACAAGACACATCCCCTCACCCAAAGTTGCAGAACATTCTGCATACAATACTCAAGAGTATTCCTCTCGCTCTCTCCCAGCTCCTTATCTCCTGTCTATTGTTTTATCCTTCTTACATTCGCATATCGGAGCAATAAGTATTTCATTACCGGTTTATCTGTCCGGTGCCGCGAGTAGCTGTAACAATTAACACCCCCCCCCCTTCTTTCACTGTGATTGATACTGGCTTTAGCTTTCAATTTGTTCCACTACACAGATCATGAAATTGTGAATGCGATCATCCTTATTGACCTACACTTTCCAACACAAGGGGCAGAAAGTAATTACTACAGCGGGAGAGGGGAGAGCGGACAGCTTCTCTGCCAAGAGGGGCCTGCAACGCATTGCAGGTCCTCACAGCTATACTAAACGGTCCTTTGTACAGTAAGGCTGCGCTTATAGTGCAGGCGACGTCGCGTCAAAACAAATGCATTGCCGCCGTCGCGTGCGCTTATAGTAAGCGCGGCGCGACGGATTGGGCGCGATCACTGGAAGTAATTTCTATTTGATTTTTCCAGCGACTGTAGCCTGAAGTCGCCGGCACTATAAGCGCGGCTAATGATGCCATCTTTAGCTGCATCCCGGTATAAGGAGAGTATTATGCAGAAAATGGATGTTTTGCTTTTCTCTGGAAACACTCAATTCTAGCACATCAGCTACTAATGTTTATCTGCTTGACTAATGATGGCTCCATAATTACTTTGCAAACAAAGAACAAACACAACAAACTACTGTATTTACCTGCAGCATTACGGACAGTCTGATCCCCACAAGACATTAGATAAAGATTGTGGAAATGCTTATGTTTACCATGGAAACGTAAAAAGTTAAAGATACAGATGAAAAATAAATTAAAAAATATGTATACTTGTCTGACCGCTCCATTTGACCTATTAAATGGGCCCAGTCCTTAGTTCACTTTCACTCTAAGCAGGACTGAACCTTTAATATGTCAGCAGGTCTCACACTCAAGGAGACGGACACATACAGATGTCAATCAGGCTACATACAGCCGCGTTTATAGTTGGCGTGACGCGAACAACAGGCCTCTTCTCTATGAGGCCTCTCATACTGCGCGCACGCGAGCGATTAAGAGCGGCCCTGCGTCGGATTTTTGAAAGGACAAATCATTTTGTCTTTTTTGACGTGAGCGGTTCAGCCAATCACGGCGGACCAGCCCGGTGATAGCACGGCCACGCCTCCCCGTCGCAAGCAAACCCTATGAGCACAAATCGCTCGACAACAGGCGCGCCGGACGCCATGCGCTCCGTCACGTGCCCACTATAAACACAGCCTTAGTGGTGCTATGTTCCCACATTATAGCTGGATAGAATACCGTAGTGAAAGGGTTAAAACATGAACCCAAGCTTCTACGTTTGCGTTATTGTGAAAGCACTCGTCCAAATAACAACGCATCAAATAATCCGAAATCTTAAATCCTCTGCCCGACTCCTCTAGAGAAGTTCAATATTTAATAGCCAATCAATGCATAATTTCTAGGCAATGGGAGTTAATATTCATCTACAATAGTGCCAATGAGAGTTTCTGTACGACAGTGCCCTGATCGGCACTATCGCAGTTTAATGAATAACCCCCTTTGTGTCTGTTTTGTCTTTTGATACATATGACCAGTTTTTTGAGGGGAGACTGAAGGATTGCATAAAAAAGTCACGGAGTCAGGACCAAAAACCGGGAATAAGAAACTGACATCAAGATATGTCAATATTACAGCGAATTAAAGAGACAAAACCTGCCCTTCCAATGAGAGAGACAACAGCGGACACTGAGAAACGCCTGGGATAACCAGTAGCAAACACATGCAGAATGGGGCCAAAAAAAGGGGAATTCAATCTCTGAAGATAATAAGGCTGCTTCTCGAAAACAGTTAACATTAGCAAAAAAAAAAAAAGAATTGATTTTGTTTAAGTTAATCAAGTATCCCAGATTCCAGCCTTTAATAGGATTACGCCTGCTTGCGTCCTGCTTTTGGTTAACTCACTTTGGACAATGTAAATAATCTCAGTAATGCCCACACAATGCGTCCACATGTGGAAATCCATCCTGCAGTGACTTCTCTCCCAGATGAGACGGCTGCAGTATGCTGCTGCCATTGTTTTGATGTACTGGAGATGAATCTAACTAAAAAGGATTACACACCTATCATTTATTTAACAAGAGCGCCGTGTCCTTCTGCCTGGGTTTAGGTATGCTGTATGGATTCTTGGAACAGATTTATTCATATGTGGCTTGTGTATTAACAGCCTTGCCGAGGTTTCTTCCTCGCCGAGGTTTGCTGGGGGGGGGGGGACCCTTTTAACAAGTTGATTTATTTCTGGAGGAGAAGAGGAGGAAACACACACACACGCTCACACACACATAAAAGCTACAGAGGAAGAAGCACTTCACTTGTTCAAAGAGAGAACCCGAAAAAAGACCAATCCTGGGAGACGCTTTCATGTTTTGTTTTAACCAAAACACTCTTGGAGCAAAGGGGTTAAAAATGGGATTATATGCCTTACTGCAGGGTGCGCAACGCCAGTCCTCAAGAGACCCCAACAGGCCAGGTTTTTAGGGTATCCCTGCTTCAGCACATGTGCCTTAATCAACCCCTGATTAAGCAAGTGGCTCAGTCTTGAGCCACCTGTGCTGAAGCAGGGATATCCTTAAAACCTGATCTGTTGTGGGGGGGGGGGGAGGGGTGTCTTGAGGACTGGAGTCGAGAACCTCTGCCATAATGTATTGCTTGGTTTCCAAGGTACAATTGTTTGGGGCCATATAAGAATATTTTAACAGGAAGGTTACAGTATTTAATTTTTATCCATAACATGCCAATGGTGCAGCGCTTCACGTAAATAATTAAAGGGCATAACGCCAGGTAGAACCAGTGCTGTTTTTGTAGGGGAAACGGTAAACCCTAAGCAAAGAAATAAGACGTGATCTTTAAACTGCAATAAACAATCCCGCTTTAAATAGAAAAATGTGGCCGGAAATATTCTCTCTCTATCCCAATCCTAATAATTTCCTTTCCAGAAGTGCACATTTGTTGTGACCTGTACCGGCCACTAAAAAATGGCGGTTTTGACTTAAAAGTTCCTGAAAAGCTTAGATTGTAACCTCGTCAACTCTCCTTACTCCAAACATTTGTTTGATTTTATCGATTTCTATTTGTATGTATATCTTTATTTATATAGCACCATCCACGTACATAGCGCTTTACAACTATTAGAGAGGGTTGGGGTTCCTTACAATGCATCTGATCTCAGCCGCACTATTAGAGAGGGTTGGGGTTCCTTACAATGCATCTGATCTCAGCCGCACTATTAGAGAGGGTTGGGGTTCCTTACAATGCATCTGATCTCAGCCGCACTATTAGAGAGGGTATGAGATATAGGATTAACCCCTTACAGTCTACAGGTAAACTTTTAATTCTCTTTGTTTTTAAAGTAATTATGAGTGCAGATAAAATGAGGAAATAGGAGGACCCGGTACAAATAGCAATGCATTTCTTTCTCAAAAGAATTGAGTTTATAAGTAACACATTTAGTCTAATGGTGGGCACGGTTCTAAGAAAGACGTTGCATACATGATTGTATCTGTATTATTTTCTGCCCACTATGTGGGACGGCCCGGCAGCCATCAGTGCATTGCCCTCACCCAGCCATCAGTGCATCGCCCTCACCCAGCCATCAGTGCATCGCCCTCACGCAGCCATCAGTGCATTGCCCTCACCCAGCCATCAGTGCATCGCCCTCACGCAGCCATCAGTGCATTGCCCTCACCCAGCCATCAGTGCATCGCCCCCACGCAGCCATCAGTGCATCGCCCCCACGCAGCCATCAGTGCATCGCCCCCACGCAGCCATCAGTGCATCGCCCCAGGCAGCATCAGTGCATTCGCCCTCACGCAGCCTCAGTGCATCGCCCACACGCAGCCATCAGTGCATTGCCCTCACCCAGCCCATCAGTGCATCGCCCCCACGAAGCTCAGTGATCGCCTCACCCAGCCATCAGTGCATCGCCCTCACCCAGCCTCAGTGCATCGCCCCCACGCAGCCATCAGTGCATCCCACCAAGCAGCCATAAGTGCACATGCCCCAACGCAGCACATTCAGTGCATCGCCTCCCCCGCCATCATGTGCATTGCCCACGCAGCCATCAGTGCAGCGCCCTCACCCAGCCATCAGGCATCGCCCTCCCCCCCTCACCCGGCCATCAGTGCATCGCCCTCAACCCAGCCATCCGTGCATCGCCCCCACGCCAGCCATCAGGTGCATCGCACCATTGATAGCCATCAGGCATCGCCCCCACGCAGCCATCAGTGCACGCCCCCACGCACATCAGGCATCGCCCTCAACCAGCCATCGTGCATGGCCCTCAACCCAGTCATCAGTGCATCGCCCCAGCAGCCCATCGGTGCATCGCCACCACGCCGCCATCCGTGCAATCAACCTCACCCAGCATCAGGGCATACACACACGCAAGCCATCAGTGGGCATCTCCCCCATGCAGCCTAGATGCATCGCCCCCCAGGCAGCATCAGTGCATTGCCCTCACCCAGCCATCAGGCATCGCCCACGCAGCAATCAGTGCATGCCCCCACGCAGCCATCAGTTTGGGACATCCCACCACGCAGCCATCAGTGCATCGCCCCCACGCAAGCCATCAGTGAATCGCCTCACCCAGCCATCCGTGCAATCGCCCCCAAGCAGCCATCAGTGCATCGCCCTCACCCAGCCATCAGTGCAATCGCCCCCCACGCAGCATCAGGTGCATCGCCCCACGCCGCCATCAGTGCATCGCCCCTCACCCAGCCATTCAGTGCATCGCCACACCCAGGCCAGTGGTGCATCGCCCCCACGAGCATCAGTGCATCGCCTCACCCAGCCATAATCAGTGCAGCGCCCCACGCAGCCATCAGATGCATCGCCCTCACCCAGCCATCAGTGCATCGCCCTCACGCAGCCATCAGTGCATCGCCCCCACGCAGCCATCGGTGCCTCGCCCTCACCCAGCCATCAGTGCATCGCCCCCACGCAGCCATCAGTGCATCGCCCCCACGCAGCCATCAGTGCATCGCCCTCACCCAGCCATCAGTGCATCGCCACCACCCAGCCATTGGTGCATCGCCCCCACGCAGCCATCAGTGCATCGCCCTCACCCAGCCATCAGTGCATCGCCCCCACGCAGCCATCAGTGCATCGCCCCCACGCACATCAGGCATCGCCCTCAACCAGCCATCGTGCATGGCCCTCAACCCAGTCATCAGTGCATCGCCCCAGCAGCCCATCGGTGCATCGCCACCACGCCGCCATCCGTGCAATCAACCTCACCCAGCATCAGGGCATACACACACGCAAGCCATCAGTGGGCATCTCCCCCATGCAGCCTAGATGCATCGCCCCCCAGGCAGCATCAGTGCATTGCCCTCACCCAGCCATCAGGCATCGCCCACGCAGCAATCAGTGCATGCCCCCACGCAGCCATCAGTTTGGGACATCCCACCACGCAGCCATCAGTGCATCGCCCCCACGCAAGCCATCAGTGAATCGCCTCACCCAGCCATCCGTGCAATCGCCCCCAAGCAGCCATCAGTGCATCGCCCTCACCCAGCCATCAGTGCAATCGCCCCCCACGCAGCATCAGGTGCATCGCCCCACGCCGCCATCAGTGCATCGCCCCTCACCCAGCCATTCAGTGCATCGCCACACCCAGGCCAGTGGTGCATCGCCCCCACGAGCATCAGTGCATCGCCTCACCCAGCCATAATCAGTGCAGCGCCCCACGCAGCCATCAGATGCATCGCCCTCACCCAGCCATCAGTGCATCGCCCCCTACGCCGCCCATCTGTGCATCGCCCTCACCCAGCCATCAGGGCATGCCCCACACGCAGCCACAGTGAATCGCCCTCACCCAGCCATCAGTGACATTCCGCCCTCATGCAGCCATCAGTGGCATCGCACCACGCAGCCATCAGTGCATCGCCCCCACGCAGCCATCAGTGCATCGCCCTCACCCAGCCATCAGTGCATCGCCCCCACGCAGCCATCAGTGCATCGCCCCCACCCAGCCATCAGTGCATCGCCCCCACGCAGCCATCAGTGCATCGCCCTCACCCAGCCATCAGTGCCTCGCCCCCACGCAGCCATCAGTGCATCGCCCCCACGCAGCCATCGTGTCTCGCCCCCACGCATCCATCGATGCCTCGCCCTCACCCGGCTATCGGTGCATCTCCCCCACCCGCACCCTTCCGTGCATCGCCCCCACGCAGCCATCGTGCATTGTGATATAACAAAGCAGCAAGAAATAAAGAAAGTGCCTCATAAAATACCTTCTGTGCTGGAGGACAAGTTACCGTGGGTTAAGTGAATGGGCCAGAAAGGAACAGATTTATTAACACGTCTTACTACATAAGGCCACTTCCTGAGGCAAGAAGACACAAGCCATTCAAATCAATGGACTGAAAGGTAGGGTGCCATTTTTACAAAACCGGACAGGAAGGCGCCTTATGTTGTAGCACCGCTTAGTAAATATGGACCATAGTGTTCAACTACTCATCCAGCTGGAAGTAGCGTAAACCCTTTCTGTGCCAATGCGTTGCCCTCTACTCTGGCTTGCCAAGGGTTAGGAGTCCATGAATGTTTGTATATTTTTGGGGTAATTGCTACTTTAACCCCTCCATTGCCAGAAAGGTCCCCTGTTAGACACTGTCCCCCAATGTGCTGAACACTTTCCCTGGCAGTACCAGGTCTGCACAGCAGCAGCAGCAGCTGGAGAAGGTGGCTTACATTTCTCCCTGTCCTTCCAAGGCTAGGCCAGCTGCCAGCTCACTGAATTATGAATAAGCAATGAACAAAAGAATGCAGATATGGTGCTGACAAGATAATCCCAGCAAATTTATCTGTGACAAATTTCCCAGGATTAACAAATTACATTTGCACAGAACAATAAAAAAGACGGCTAAATATGCAAAGGGAACAGAAGAAGGTAACTATACAATGGCAGGTAGAGCAAGCGGAAACCTTAGTGCATCTTAATAAAGACACTGTACTAAGCCATATAACACCCTCTGGCCCAATCAGGTCAGTAGGCTGTAAGGTGTCTAAAGAAGACTGCTAAGTAAATATGGGACTTTATTTTTTCAAAGAAAATCATTATTTTGGCCCACATTTACCAAGCAGTGCTATGCCATAGCACGGGCGGACCCCTCACTTCAATTTACTTGAATGGACTGTAGGTGTCTTAGCACATAGCTGCACTGTATACTTAAACTAAGTATCTCTAGCTCTCCCAAAGTTACTACAAGGGCATACAATCAAAATACAAAGGGAGATATATACCAAATAAGAACAGTTAGGGGGAGCAGTTATAGGAAGTGGTGATAGGAGCAATTATAGGAAGTGGTGATAGGAGCAGTTATAGGAAGTGGTGAAAGGAGCAGTTATAGGAAGTGGTGAAAGGAGCAGTTATAGGAAGTGGTGATAGGAGCAGATATAGGAAGTGGTGATAGGAGCAGTTATAGAATGGAGTCGTTTATAGTTAGTTTGCACGTGACATCACGCACGCCTATCGCTCACGCGATTTCTGTGTATTGTGGTTGCGCCAAGGGGAAGCGTGGACGTGGCATCATGAGGGGTTCTTCCTCATTGGCTAACCGTGCACGTGACCCTGGCAGCCGTGTGGCAAATAGAAAATTGAAAGTCTGTTGGAGAATCGCGCGAGGTCGGCTCCAGCGCGCGCACACGCGAGCTCTGTGGCCTGCCTCATAGAGATAAGGCCTTTAGGCCATGGCGCACGCGATGTCGCGGGTCACACCAACTATAAAACGCGGCCTTAAATGGGAGCAGTTATAGGAAGTGGTGATAGGGCAATATATGAGTGTGGTTGCAGATATAGGAGTGGTGGATAGGAAGATTCTAGGAAGTGGTGATAGGAGCAGTTATAGTGAGGAGGTATAGGGGACATTTATAGGAGCAGTTGAGAGGAGTGGATGATATATATTCCTCAGTCTTTAGCCAGATGTAGGATTGAGTCTATTGGGCAAGCTAACTGTCTTATCTGAACAAGCTCCTCACCCCTACCACATGCAGCATTTATCATCTGAGGTCAGACTCCAAAAGACTGTTCATGTCCCAAGGCTCAACAAAGTATCCGGCCCTCCTCCTTCTCTTACATTCACCCCAAAACTGGAACAGTCTGCCGGAGACTCTCACAGCCGCCACAGATCGAAGTTCTGTCCAAAACTAAAAGCTGTCTCACATTTTAATCTGGTCTGTACCTGTTACAACTGCCTTAATATATATATATTATCTCTAAACTGTGCATGCATGGTCGTGTATGGGAATGAAACAGATAATGAACTAAATGGAAATAGAAGAGATACAAGGTGGTATGAAGTTAGAATGGGGGCAGTGCAAGTTTGACAAAGGCATGAGACACCCATAGTAATACAGATATACTAGAAACTTCTAAAGACTAACCAAGTGGGCGCAGAAAGGAAGGAGCAGATAAGAATAATACACAGGCTGAAAAAAACCTGAAATGCATGCTTGCTAATGCAAGAAGCCTGACGATAAAATTGGGGAGCTTGATTAATAGCTGCAAGGGAGCAGTATGATATCATAGGCATACTGAAACATGTGGGATGAAACTCAACTGCCTGGACAGTTATTTAGAGGGTTCTTCTCTTTTCGGAAGCATCGAACAAATAGAAGGAGGTGGAGTATGTTTTATGTTAAACCGGATCTAAAACCTATATAATAGGATGTGTCTTGAAGGGAATGATGAAATGTAGAGACCTTGTGGATAGAATTAGCAGTTGGATATAAAAGTATTAAGAAAATGTTTGTGGGAATATGCTATAAACCACCAAATATCTGTGAGATTGAGGAAGCTAAAATACTTTGAAAATGGAGAAGGCATCAAAACGGGGTCATGTTTGCATAATGGGGGATTTTAATTATCCAGACATAGACTGGGGCAATGAGATTAGCGTTACAACAAAAGGAACAGGTTTTTGGGGGTGCTTAAAGACAATTATATGACCCAAATTATTGAGGAACCAACCAGGAGAGGGACAGTTCTGGATTTGGTCATATCAAACAATGTAGAAGTAATAACAAATATTCAAGTCCTGGAACATTTGGGTAACAGTGATCATAACATGGACTCATTTGAAATAAATTATCAAAAAACAGATTACTTGGGTTCAACAAAGACCTTAAACTTTAGAAAGGCAGATCTTAATAAACTGAGGTCTAATCTAGTAGTAATACAATGGGATGATGTTTTTGCAGGGAAAAATGTAGAAGATAAATGGGCAGTCTTTAAACATTGTTAGAAAAGCACACTTATCAGTGTATACCGTTGGGTAATAAGTATAAAAGAAATAAGTCAAAACCAATGTAGCTAAATAAACAGGTAAGGGGAGGAAATGGACAAGAAGAGGAAGACGTTTAGATTCTTTAAGTCAGAAGGGACAGAGACATCGTATCAGAATTATAAGGAATGTAACAAAAATTGCAAAAGGGCAATCAAATTAGCAAAAATGGATAATGAAAAAAGGATTGCAATAGAAAGTAAGGTCAACCCTAAAAAGTTCTTTAAGTACCTTAATAACAAAAAAATTAGAAAAGAAAATATAGGACCCTTTCAGTGTGAGATGGGTAGGCAGATTATTGGAGATAAGGAAAAAGCTGAGGTATTAAACAAATTCTTTGCCTCTGTGTTTACCAGGGAAGAATCAAGTTCAATAGTAGTGCCGCAGGAGGAAGCCACAACCTCCATATTAATGAACAATTGGTTAACTGAGGAAGAAGTTCATAAGCGACTTGAAAAAATTAAAGAAAATAAGGCACCTGGCCCCGATGGCATACATCCAAGAGTTCTCAAGGAGTTAAGCTCAGTAATAGCAAACCCATTATATTTAATATTCAGGGACTCCATTTCCACAGGCTCAGTACCACAAGATTGGCGTAAAGCAGATGTGGTGCCTATATTTAAAAAGGGAGCTAGATCACAACCGGGAAATTACAGACCTGTAAGCCTGACTTCAATAGTAGGGAAACTACTTGAAGGTTTAATACGGGATAATATTCAGGAATACCTAATGGAAAACAAAATTATTAGTAATAGTCAGCATGGATTTATGAAGGATAGATCTTGCCAAACTAACCTTATTTGTTTCTTTGAGGAGGTAAGTAGGAATTTAGACCAGGGTAATGCAGTTGATGTGGTCTACTTAGATTTTGCAAAGGCTTTTGATACGGTTTCACACAAGAGGTTGGTGTACAAAATAAAGAAAATTGGACTCAGTAATAATATATGCACCTGGATTGAAAACTGGTTAAAGGACAGACAACAGAGGGTTGTCATAAATGGAACTTTTTCAGGTTGGGCTAAAGTCGTGAGTGGAGTACCTCAGGGATCGGTACTGGGACCCCTGCTTTTTAACTTGTTTATTAATGACCTTGAGGTTGGGATCGAGAGCAAAGTCTCCATCTTTGCTGATGATACTAAATTGTGTAAGGTAATAGAATCAGAGCAGGATGTAATTTCTCTTCAGAAGGACTTGGAGAGACTGGAAATGTGGGCAGGTAAATGGCAGATGAGGTTTAATACAGATAAATGTAAGGTTATGCATTTGGGACACAAGAATAAAAAGGCGACTTACAAATTAAATGGAGATATATTGGGGGAATCCTTGATGGAGAAGGATTTAGGAGTGCTTGTAGACAGCAGACTTAGCAATAGTGCCCAATGTCATGCAGTAACTGCAAAGGCAAACAAGATCTTATCATGCATCAACGGGCAATGGATGGAAGGGAAGTAAACATAATTATGCCCCTTTACAAAGTATTAGTAAGACCGCACCTTGAATATGGAGTACAATTTTGGGCACCAATCCTAAGAAAAGACATTATGGAACTAGAGAGAGTGCAGAGAAGAGCCACCAAATTAATAAAGGGGATGGACATTCTAACTTATGAGGAGAGGCTAGCTAAATTAGATTTATTTACATTAGAAAAGAGGCGTCTAAGAGGGGATATGATAACTAAATACAAATATATTCAGGGACAATACAAGGAGCTTTCAAAAGAACTATTCATCCCACGGGCAGTACAAAGGACTCGGGGCCATCCCTTAAGGATGGAGGAAAGGCAATTTCACCAGCAACAAAGGAAAGGGTTTTTTACAGTAAGGGCAGTTAAAATGTGGAATTCATTACCCATGGAGACTGTGATGGCAGATACAATAGATTTGTTCAAAAAAAGGTTGGACATCTTTTTAGATGGGAAAGGTATACAGGGATATACCAAATAAGTATACATGGGAAGGATGTTGATCCAGGGATTAATCCGATTGCCAGTTCTTGGAGTCAGGAAGGAATTCATTTTTCCCCTTAATAGGGTTTTTTGTTTGCCTTCCTCTGGATCAATAAGTAAGTATAGATATAGGATAAAGTATCTGTTGTCTAAATTTAGCATAGGTTGAACTTGATGGACCTATGTCTTTTTTCAACCTCATCTACTATGTAACTATGTATATAATGTATACCCTGTTCACTTATGTAACTGTATTTGTAACCATGTATTATTTGTCCTCTTAACTCTATGCCCAGGACATACTTGAAAACGAGAAGTAACTCTCAATGTATTACTTCCTGATAAAACATGTTATAAAAAAAACAAAACATAATTGGATGGGGTTAGAGGGCGTTCGGACAGTGCAATGCAATGCTTGCAAAGTCAATCCGGCACTGAGAAGGCTACATTTCCATCTCCTGGCACCAAATACTCAAAACTAATACATGATATGCCAGCAACAACATATCGTATGCTTCTGTAACAGTGTATCATGCAAGCAGGCGTACTGGTGTCAGGAAAAACTGGGACTCTACAGGTAGTGATCAAAATGAAAAGAACACAATGTCAACATACGAATCAGCGAACTGATTTCCAAGGCGGCCGAGTTACAGGCCTGGTTTTTAGCTTCTACTAAAATGCATTCATGGACTGCTAGCCCCGAAATACAGAAGGGACATCAGCTTCAATAGCCAGATTCCTGAAACGCGGCATTAGCTGAAAGGGTCTTCTCATGCCTGAAATGGTACGATAAGCAAGTGGTCCCTCAAGTTGCAAGGAAAGGGTTAACGTCAGAGTGTATCTGAGCAAGAGCACAGTGTCCTTCCGGCTTCCAGAATAGACTTGTGTAGCTGCTATTTCTGTTATTAGATTGATGACTTTCTTATTATTATTAGTTCTCCCCGCACAAACGTTGGCTTCGGCGAGAGGGTCGGCTCCACGCCAAGATCCTTCTGGAAATTCTTGGCCCTGCAACAGCAGCGGTTTGTGAGGATAAGCGACGATACGCGCTGTACGAAGCTGCTGGGTATCACTGCCTACTTCCAGCCTGCAACAACATCACAAAAGTCTCTCAGGCGCCCAAACTCGGGTAGAACCAGTGCCAAAGAATTGCACCACATTTCTCAAAGGATAAATAAAAATTGCTTTCAACTGGATTCAGTTTCCTTGATAAATCTGGTGCCGTTTTCTGCCCTGATCGTAGCCCAGCAGTCAGGCGACCTTAGTGGATAGACATTACAGGCCAGCTGCTGTTTTATGCCTGCCAGCTGTATGAGCTAACGGGTGACACTAGGTCCCCTGAACCCCTTCTCTTGCAGAGGGCCTTGGGGTGCGTTGCTCTGCATCATATCCCTCTGCCCCAAATCCCCAGCCTCAGACACATATACATGGAGCTCATGCATGTACATACCGATAGCACTATAATTACCTTTCAGGCCGCTCACAGACTCCCTCCCGCCTTTGTTTTTAATTCCTGTTTTAATTACACTCCTATTGATCTGCTTGCAGGGCAGGAGGAGATTCAGCTGAAGGTCTTAATCAGGGCGCTGCACGTAGAGAGACCACTCAGGAGGACGCCAACACTGCACAAGAACAGGACAACTCTGACCAGAAAGCCGCATATTCTGTCACTGCTTATTATAGTCTTTCAAATGCACATCATGCCAGAAGGATTATATCATTTACACATGCAAATGGGCTACGTACCTTATGGATATCATGGAAGGGATTCATCACCACTTCATATTGCACATTGCAGATGTGTGTGCATATGAACACATACAGACACACACCATCATCATCTTCATTTTCAGCCTGTGTCTCCCCACTGCTGGGTGAAGCCTCCCCAATGATCTTCCATGTACTGCGGTTACAGCCTCTCTTCTCCACGTCTACACCAAATTTTCTGGCGACATCCTCGCATCGTGTGTGTGTGTGTGTGTGTGTGTATATATATATAAAAATATGTATATATATATATATATATATATATATATATATATATATTGGTGAAAGGCCGGGTTGCAGACCTGTCTAAGACATTCAAATGTGCATACAGTAATATTTCCATTTGCTATATGCTTTGCTGTGGAGGGTTTTTGTCACTTTTTTTACCCACCATAACTTTACTAAGTATGGTAAACCCAATCCTCATTGCTTCATTTTTGCATAGCCAGTATAACCAACCCCACACTGATGAGATCCATTAAGGTCGAAACAGCTGTCTGTGGGTAGATTTGCTGGCTATGCATCTTAACCCTGTCTGTGCTCAAAGCTGTGACCATGCAGCAAGCTTAAGCCTATAGGAACCATGTTAAAAATGGTTTTGAAGCAAAAAGTGGCACTGTGTGCTCATTTGCATGTCATTTCCCAGAATCCCTTGCTGCAGTGGAAGTGCTGTGTGCTGGGTGATAATGGTGAAAGGCGGGGTTGCACACCTGTCTAAGACATGCAAATGAGCATACAGTTATATTTCCATTTGATATATATATATATAAATTATTTTTTATTATTATTATGCAGAGAAAAACAAATAACAGACAGGCGCACTAAGGGATATGAACACTTTATTAATAAAACAGGGCAGTGGGCACAAGCATCCACTGATGTACGCGTTTCGCACGTAGTCACCTCCTGACGAAGCACTAAGTGCGAAACACGTAGAGGTCACGTGGCGGCAGTCCTTGTGGAGTTTTTGCAGCCGGTGGAAGCGGGTCTTCACGCATCTAGCAGGGTAAGTACTCAGTCTGGTCCGGACCCTTTCTGTAGTACTAGCGAGATCCTGTGTAGACCCGGTGCAATCACCGATTATAATAGTGTCAAACCAGTAATTTTATGATCTTTGTTGTTATATTTGTTTTAACCCCTCAGTGGATGCTTGTGCCCACTGCCCTGTTTTATTAATAAAGTGTTCATATCCCTTAGTGCGCCTGTCTGTTATTTGTTTTTCTTGTCTGTGAGCCCCCCTTGTGGGAGCTCACTCTTATAGGGGATGTGTGGAACCCCCCCAGACTAAAGGCTGCAAGAGGGATTTCATACAGTGCCACCATTAGCGCGGAGCAACACACTTCCCATATTATTATGCAGAGCTATAAATATTTTTCTAATTATTTATGTATATGTACATATTCAAAAATTATATAGATACTAAAAATAATTGACGTTTTTCCTCTGGCACACATCTTTGCACCTGGAAAACTTTAGGCCCAACAGAGGAAGAGATACGAAGATAGATAGATAGATACAATATTTGCTGTGGAGGGTTTTTGTCACTTTTTTTACCCACCATAACTTAACTAAGTATATAACAAAATAAATATTAATTGTGCTACTAAAAAAATATATATGTTTATCAAAGTTACTGTTTATATAAAATGTGATTTACTGTATACATACCACATATGGTAAAACCTGCCATCCACCGCCAGTGGCCCTCATTAGCTGCAGGTTCCAGGCCTCAGACTATAGGATCAGCGGAGCTCTGACACCTTCTAAGTGCTGCACACCCCGGGAACATCAGTAGAGACAAAACGCCCCGTTACATTAATATGACCATATTTAACTGCCCACCCTCACCGATTATCAGTAAACAACTCTGTGCTCCGCCACTCATGATTTAACAGAGATCTGTGAGGATTCCACGTTTAGCATGGTATCCAGTGGGACTCTGTACTTAAACGTACGCTAAGGACGGAGATGGACTAACACGTGTGGCATGAACCATCGTTTCTCTCTATTTATTTATCGTCCGAGCACTTAATGTGCGTTAAATGTAATAAATCTGTTTAACAAGTTTGCTCAGAAATGTGGAATATATTAGTATATATTGTATTATATATTGTGCGCTCAATGACGCAAAGATAGACACTGATAAAAAAAAAATTAAAAAAGACCCTGGTGTCTGCATTATTTCCCTGTGTGTAGCTCGATCATTCTTGCATTCATGCCCAGAACTGTTAAGCATAAATACAGCCCATGTGGCTTTCGTACTACAAACACTCACAGTATCATACCAACCCCTGTATGCACGGAGCAGGTGCAAAAACAGTCATACAATGCCACTATCCCCTAAAGAAAAAGACACCCTGCCATATATACCCATAACATATAGAGAGGGGCAGTGCCAGCCACTCTGTTATATAACACATACTGCCAATCCTTCCATATATACCTATAACATACAGAGGGCAGTGCCAGCCACTCTGTTATATAACACATACTGCCAATCCTCCATATATACCTATACATACAGAGGGCAGTGCCAGCCACTCTGTTATATAACACATACTGCCAATCCTTCCATATATACCTATAACATACAGAGGGCAGTGCCAGCCACTCTGTTATATAACACATACTGCCAATCCTTCCATATATACCTATAACATACAGAGGGCAGTGCCAGCCACTCGTAATAACACATAATGCCATCCTTCCATATATACCGATAACATACAGGGGCAGTGCCAGCCACTCTGTTATATAACACATACTGCCAATCCTTCCATATATACCTATAACATACAGAGGGCAGTGCCAGCCACTCTGTTATATAACACATACTGCCAATCCTTCCATATATACCGATAACATACAGAGGGCAGTGCCAGCCACTCTGTTATATAACACATACTGCCAATCCTTCCATATACCTATAACATACAGAGGGCAGTGCCAGCCACTCTGTTATATAACACATACTGCCAATCCTTCCATATAAACCCATAACATAAAGAGAGGGCAGCGGCAGTACCAGCCTCCCTCTGACAAGCACATACAGCCCTTCCTACCCCTCTATATACACTGGCATTGTGAATACACATTGCCCTGCAAATGAGGCATATGCAATCCTCTCTCCGTTTGCTTTGTAAATATCCCTTAGATTTTTGCACCATGGTGCACGGCGACAATCCCTGAATATAGTCAAATATTCTGCAATAGTCACTACCACTGGGTGTGCATGACCCCTCGGGCAGTGAAAGGTGCACATGCAGTGCTAATTCAGCCCTGGATGGGAAGCCAGATCCCTGCCTGTCACAGTGCGCCCGCGTTCCTGGACCTGTTGACAGCCGGTTGCCTGGGGAACATGTCATTATTTCGGGGGGGTGGCCTTGCTGGATGAGGTGTCCCTGTTTCATCTTCTCGATTATCATTTGAGCAATCTCGCGGAGTGATTTATAGGAAGCGGCTGACTCAGAGCCCCGCGTGCAAGGACCCCGCACACACTCCCCCCCACCCCCATGCACCACATTACTTAAGTGCTGGGCCTAATGGATTAACCCAGGGGTTCTCAACTCCAGGTCTCAAGACATGCCAACAGGTCAGGTTTTAAGGATATCCCAGCTTCAGCATAGGTGGGTCAATCAGTCCTTGCTTCAGCACAGGTGGCTCAATCAGAGGCTCAGTGAGTGAGCCACCTGTTCTGAAACTGGAATATCCGGAAAACCTGACCTGTTGGGGGGGCTTGAGGACTGGAGTTGAGCACCACTGTACTAAACTATTGTTGGTCCAAAAAGTTATTTTACTACCTATTTTTAACTTTAATTTTTTCTCCTCCAAGTAGAAGAACAGCTGGAAGGATTGGAAGTCTATGGTCATACTCAGTGCTTTTTTATACTGCAGCATGTTCAGGAGCAGGGCCCCAAACACGAAATTCCGCTGTTCGCCACAATGCTCAGATGCCGGATCCTGCAGAAGGCGTCTCTGTGCGACTCATTTCTATGCATTTAAATTATGCACAACCTGTTAGCTGGAACGATTACCGCTCAAGTAACGAGGAGGAGGGTGGGAAGGTTTTGACAGCCTTGTTTCCTTTTTTGCCCAACAACTTTATCAACATAAACCCCATCGCCACGGCCAGGGCCCCTGTCTGCCCCCCGGATCCCAAGCTCCCAGGCCACGTGTTACCCGCCATTAATGCTTTTTAAATAGTCATAATGCAAAGTGGGCAAGATCTGCCATTTCCGTGGCCATGGGACCACTGGAGAATAGCAAATGAGGCCTCCTCTGCAATCCTCCCCCAAACAAAAGGACGAAGGAAATTTCCTTTACAGAGCATTGAACGCATTTAACCAGAAACACGCTGCAAAAAAACAACAAAAGTGAGAACAATTTGGTAGCAACTTAATTTTTTCTAACAGGGAGTTATGGGAGTTGGAAGTTTAATAGACGGGTTGCTGGCACCGAAGGGTTAACCCAGGGATGGCGTACTCCAGTCCTCAAGGGCCACCAACAATTGGACCTTGGAAGCCAAGCAATACGTTATGGCAGGGGTTCTCAACTCCAGTTTACAAGACCCCCCCCAACGGGCCAGGTTTTAAGGATATCCTGAAGCAGGGACTGATTAAGCCACCTGTGCTCAAGCAGGGATATCCTGAAACCCTGAGCTGTTGGTGGCCCTTGACTGGGAGTTCCCCCCTCCCCCCTTTTCAGTAAAAAGGAATGACTTTTTTGTAGTTTAAAAAATATATATGAAAAAACTGTCACCTGTGGACACCAGTACAAAGCCCCACATTTGGCTTGCAGGAGCGGGTCCTGTCCCTGTGGCAATTTGTGTCCCTCCCAGTCCATGTAATAAAGGGGGACTGCGGCTTTAAATGAAAGTTAAAACAAACACACACAAAAAAAAACCACTTTTTGTAAAAACTGTGTTTCCACCGACTACGCGGCTTTCAAGTTTTTTTTCTGAATGAATGAAAGGACAAAAGCAGATGAATGAGTGGGGAGATGCTAATTCCCGCGCAGTAACAAAGAGTCCTTTCTACCAGCGGGTTTCACACGCAACAATTAAACGTAGAATTATTCGGAGAAAATGCAAAATGCATGAAGTTTTGCTTCCAGAAAGCACAAATTATATGCGGGGAGGGAGGGGGAGAGAAAGTGATTCTACAAAGTCAAACAAGACCCGATTCTAAATAACAAGACATTGCGATTTAAAGAGCTCTGGGTATAATATATTATATATATATATAGATATTTTATTTATTATTATTTTTTGTGGTGTACATTTTCACACACTTTTCTGGAGCTGTGGGGATGTGAACAAGTCCTTTTTTATCTATAGTGATGATTACTAATAATATGCATAGTATCAAATGATTTCAGGTACATGTCTCCTGCCAGCAAAGTTTGCAATCTCATTTTTAATGCTCAGAGCAGTGTCAGATTGTAACCGCTTTCACCCACTTCAGATGCAGTGTCATTACCACATGTCCCCTTTTCCTTTACTGACCCACGCCAGCCTAATCTTCACTGTCTCCATTATATTAACCCTTCTGCTGCCGGAGGGGCAAGTAAGGCATTGCATTGAAGGGGTTAAAAAAAAAAACCTCCTTTGCTGCAACCTTTAAAATGCCAACAGCCGAGCTGAGCCGGGCTGTGCGATTAAAGGACATTAAATTAAAAGATTCCCTCCTACAACTTCAATCAGGATTTCAGGCCGAGTGTTATTTAGCTCAGCTCTCGAGTGCAGCAGAATAACAAATGGCAACACTTTGATTTACTTTCTGCCAACACCAAATGGAGACAGGTGATAAAGGAAGCGATCGGGTGCCGGCCGTGCAGCTTCCCCGGGAAATTAATTCCATCTTACAGATTTCCATCCTGATATAAATATGTATATACGTACGTGTGTGTATAATACATATACACACATATACATATATATAAAAAGAGAGAAACATTTACATAATGTATCTATACACATAGCATAGGTATAATATATACACATACACATGTACGTGTGTGTGTGTATATATATATATCTATATGTACGTTCCTATTTACCCACACATATTGATCTGTTTATGTAACTATACACACACACACACACCACAAAAACAACACAAACAGCAGAAAAAAACACAAAAAAAAACCAAACCCACCCACAAACACACACACACACACACAACAACACAAACAAACACACACACACACACACTCTACCGTTCCGAAGTCAGGCAATAAGAGACAGCACTCAAGTAATGTGACAACACAGGTGTATTCAGTGACACAAGGGGTTACATCAAGACCAACATTTCGTCCCCCAAAAATGGGATCTTCACCCGGGGAAGTTCCCGTTTTTTGGGGGGACCGAAACGTTGGACTTGATGTAACCCCTTGTTCACTGAATACACCTGTGTTGTCTCTTATTGCCTGACTTTGGAACGGTATAGTATATATATTATTTAAATATATAATAATTTAATATTTAAATGAAATACCGGGGGACAGCGTGAAGCCTCTGCAACCTCTACTTACCGAGGTTCAGACGACCCCAGGACACGTGACCATGGCAACGCGGCGTCTAATGACGCCACGGCCACGGGATTATGTGACGTCACGGTTGCCACGGTGACGTGAAATGACGCCGCGGATCACATGACGTCACACGACCCCGCGGCGTCATCTGAGGCTACGGTCCCAGTCATAACTGTGACGCGCGCCCGGCGGGGGAGGGGGCGGCGCGTGCACAGCTCTAACCGCGATCTGCGGTCTGACAGAGAGCTTGCGACGGGAGGGGGTGTGGTCGGGATTTGAGGGGGCGTGGCCATTACGTCACGCGTCAGGTTCGCCCTCATTGGGAGAACCGCCGGTGGGCGCGTGGCCACGCCTCCGTCGCAAGTTTTAAACTCAATTTCATTGAGTTTAAATAATCTTGCAGCACGGCGCGGCTGCACCTTCCCCATTGAGGAGCGGTGCTTACACGCACAGCACACGCCGAGCCGTGCGCTGTGGCCGTGACTGGGACCGCAGCCTGACGCTGCGCGAGGTAGGGGGGGTGGCGCGCACCACTGGACCAGCACAGAGGGGGCGCAGCAAAAAAAGTTTGTGCGCCCCTGCCTTAAGTCATAAATCGCATACAGCACGGGGGGGTGGGGTGGGTTAGGTTCCGGGTAGATACATTCCAGGATGCGGGTGTAAGTAAAAAACTTTCTTGCTGTATCCATGTACAGTAACATCGCGGAAGAAGGGATGAGTGTATCTCGAAGCGCGCACAAAACAAAACACACACACACACACACACACACACACACACACACACCACACACACACACACACACACACACACACACACACACACAACACACACAGATAGCTAATATTAGAATTATATAGTATATATATATCTATATATATAAAAAACACACACATTCCTTGATGACTGAGGAAAAAAGTCGATTAATGTTTTTTTTGACATTATATTTCCGAAAATCGAAACGTAAGGTTTGATGTTGGGAACATATATTTAGGTTCCTTTTCAAAATGATTCTCATTATAATGATTCCTATTATATTAGTACACTATAAAGTGTCGGCCATACACACTTTGTTTCACAGTCGCTGCATACAGAGATTACATTGATCTAATTGGATCATCAGATATTTCCAAATGAAAGCGGCGATAAAATAAATAATAAAAAGGTCATGTATGATAACATGCAATGCATGGTAGTCCCTATGTGTGCAGACACTAACATGTCTAACTCCCTTTATAAGGCTGCGCTTTTAGTTCCTGGCGACGCGACGTCGCTCCGAAACAAATACATTGACTCCGGCGCAAGCGTTTATAGTAAGCGCGACGGAGCGACCAAAAATTTGGAAGCCGTGTCTATTTGATTTTTTAGAGGCAGTCGCCACATGTGACTGTCTCTAAACCAATCAAATTGCGAGTCACGCCCCTTTTAGTGACGTCACTGGCCTTGTCGCCAGCGACGTCGCTAAAAATAAAATTATAACTCTCGCTAGTGGCGACGGCGACTGGTGACATCATCGGTCGTGTCGCCAGCACTATAAGCGCGGCTTAAAGCACATTCTTCCCAGCGCAACAAAACGAAGCCCCGGAAATCACCGTCACACGGAGGATACGCAAAGGCGGAGGTCTCACAACTCACTTTGGTGACAGTGGAGAAAGACCCCGCAAACTGCACACCTCGTCTTATTTATAGTATCTGGAAAGTAAGATTATTTTGACTACATTTTTATGACTAAAGAACCTTTTTTGGATTCTTTTTAGCCTGTGGTGCTTAGCTTTACCCCCTGAAAGTTCCCATTTTCATGACATTTTTGCAGGCTGAGAACGTATATTTTTGCACATACCTACGTATTGAGTAAAAAGCCCATAGTAAGATATATTATATTTTCAATAGAGAGAAAGCACTCGTGATTCAACACAATACAATATTTGTTGTAGACAGAGAGAAAGACACTGACTCTGACACTGAGTTTGAAGCAGGGGAGCCTGGTTCAATTCCTGGTGTCGGCTCCTTGTGACCTCAGGCAAGTCACTTTATCTCCCTGTGCCTCAGGCATCAAAAACATAGATTGTAAGCTCCACGGTGCAGAGACTGTGTCTGTAAAATATCTCTGTAAAGCGCTACGTAAAACTAGCAGCGCTATACAAGAACATGCTATTATTATTATTATTATAATTATTATTATTGTGTAACTGATGAGGCCAAGATGAAAGTTCTGCAGATGGAATTGTAAGATACAATTTGGAAAGCTCTGTACATGTAAAAATAAGACTTATGAGATTTGGAAAGCTCTGCACACGTGAAGAAGAGACCTGAGAGGTTTGGGAAGCTATGTACACGGGAAGACAAGACCTGTCATGTTTGGAAAGCTCTGTGAAGTGGAGACCTGTGAGATAAGAAATACTCTATACACGCAAAGAAGAGACCTGTGAGGTTTGGGAAGCTATGTACACGGGAAGACAAGACCTGTCATGTTTGGAAAGCTCTGTGAAGTGGAGACCTGTGAGGTAAGAAACACTCTATACACGCAAAGAAGAGACCTGTGAGGTTTGGGAAGCTATGTACACGGGAAGACAAGACCTGTCATGTTTGGAAAGCTCTGTGAAGTGGAGACCTGTGAGGTAAGAAACACTCTATACATGCAAAGAAGAGACCTGTGAGGCTAGAAAAGCTCTATACATGCGAAGAAGAGACTTGGGAGGTTTGGAAAGCTCTGTACACGTAAAAGACAAAGTTTGGGAAACTAAGAACATGTGAAGAGGAGACCGGTGAGGTTTGGGACGCTCTGTACGTGTGAATTAGAGACCTGTGAGGTTTGGGAAGCTCTGTACATGTGAATAATAGACCTGGGAGGTGTACAAAGAACTCTACATTACAATTTAATCTATGAAGAACTCTTTTGTTGGGCCATTTAAAGATATCACAAACTACTCCTCCCCTACTTGCTCCTATACCTTCTTCCCTTACTGCTCCTATACCTTCTTCCCTTACTGCTCCTATACATTCTTCCCTTACTGCTCCTATATCTTCTTCCCTTACTGCTCCTATAACTCATCCCCTACCTGCTCCTATACCTTCTTCCCTTACTGCTCCTATATCTTCTTCCCTTACTGCTCCTATACCTTCTTCCCTTACTGCTCCTATAACTCCTCCCGAACTGCTCCTATAACTCCTCCCCTAACTGCTCCCTATAACCCCTCCCCTAACTGCTCCCTATAACCCCTCCCCTAACTGCTCCCTATAACTCCTCCCCTAACTGCTCCTATACCTTCTTCCCCTACCTGCTCCTATAACTCCTCCCCTAACTGCTCCTATACCTTCTTCCCTTACTGCTCCTATACCTTCTTCCGCTTACGGCTCCGATAACCTTCTTACCCGTACGGCTGCCTATGAAACACTTACTATCACCTTCGGCATCCTAATACCATCTCCTTATCGGGTGGGCGCTCCTATCACTTTAATCCCTTACTGCTCCTATAACTCCTCCCCTAACTGCTCCTATAACCTCCCCTAACTGCTCCCTATAACTCCTATAACCTCTCCCGAGCAGAGTTCATGTACACCGAGTCCACAGGGTTGGTTCCAGCGTTTGCCTCCCAGTGGGCGCGGGCGGGTGCTCTGCTCGGTATCCCCCATATGGATTTCTTTATATTAACCCTCCATTTGTAGTGCACTTTATTTTCTCTTACACTGCACTTTATTTTCTCTTACACTGCACTTTATTTTCTCTTACACTGCACTTTATTTTCTCTTACACTGCACTTGCTATTGGTTTATTTTGATATTTGTTTGTCTGGTTTCTTTTGTCTTATTTGGGTCTAACCAAGTAGTATTGTCGTTTAACCGATTGGCTGGCGCAGCAAAACCAGCACAAAATAGACCTATACCCGCTCCCTATATAGCTCCTCTCCTAACCTCTCCCTAAAACTCCTCCCCTAACTGCTCCTATAACTCCTTCCCTAACCGCTCCCTATAACGCCTCCCCTAACTGCTCCTATAACTCCTCCTCTAACTAGGGTAACCAGATGTCCCGGTTTTGCCGGGGCAGTCCCGTTTTTTTAATTCCTGTCCCGGTTGCGGGTCCGTCCCGGTAATGTCCCGTTTTTTCTAGCAAGCGGCGCCGGCGGCGGTGCGCGATGCAGGGAAGATGCGGCAGCAGATGAGGATTTGTAGAATGCCGGGGGGCTTGCGCTTTTAGTGAATGCCAGCCGGGCCGCAGGGGATTGGTTAAAGGATGCGGGGGGCGGGGCTTTGTAGGATGTCGGGCTGGAGGACTGAGCTGGTGTGTGTGTTCCCGCGCGGTGCATTGTTCGTTCCCGGCCTGCGGAGGGAGAGAGGGAGGCGGATGGAGAGCCGGTAAGTGGGAGGAGGGATGACAGGGGGGGCACCCGCCGCCGCCAAAGGAGAATCATTAAATAAGAATATAGATCCTGTAAGAGCCGGGTCACCGCCTCGCGCGGCCCGCGTGTACAGGGAGGGGGGTGAGTCGCCGGGAAGAGGTGTGGGGGGAAGGCCGGGGGCACCGGCACTGTCGGGGTTGGTCCCTGCCAGCCGCCGTCTTCTTCCTTCCTGAGGGGTTAGGAGGAACCTATAAGAGACCTCTGCAGCGCCGGGCTGCTGATGCTGGGTCCCTGTGCCTTTAACAGGGCCTGGGGCCCAGTGCAGCAATAATACCATATATAACCCCCCTGCTCCATGCAATACCCTTTTACTGCACTGATTCATTATATATTCCCAAACCCCACCTCATGTACCCGCAACCATGCTCCCTGCCCTATTACATACACCCTTACTGCACTCATTCATAATATAAGGATAGTGTGTGTGTGTGTGTGTGTGTGTGTGTGTGTGTGTGTGTGTGTGGCTCTGTGTGTGTGTGTGTGTGTGTCGCTCTCTGTCTCTGTGTGTGTGTCTCTGTGTGTGTGTCTGTGTGTGTGTGTCTCTCTGTGTGTGTGTCTTGACTTCAATAGTAGGGACCTACTTGTAAGGTTTAATAACGGTATAATATCAGGAATACCTAATTGAACACAAAATTCTTAGTAATAAGTCGCATGGATTTATGAAGGATAGATCCTTGCCAACTACCTTATTTGTTCTTTGAGGAAAGTGTTAGTAGGAAGTAGACCGGGTACTGCAGTTGATTTGGTCTACTTAGTATTTGCAAGGGCTTTTGATACGGTTTCACACACAAGAGGTTTGGTGTACCAAATAAAGAAAATTGGACTCAGTACTAATATATGCAACCTGTTTGAAAACTGGTTAAAGGACAGCCAAACAGAGGGTTGTCATAAATGAAACTTTTTCCAGGTTGGGCAAAGTCGTGAGTTTAGTACCTCAGGGTCGGTACTTTTACCCTGCTTTTTAACTTGTTTATTAATGACCTTGATGTGTGCATCGAGAGCAAAAATCTCCATCTTTTGCTGATGAACTAAATTGTTGTAGGTAATAGAATCAGAGAGGATGTAAATTTCACTCTTCAGAAGACTTGGAGAGACTGAATGTGGGCATGTAAATGGTCAGATGAGGGTTTAATACTTAAATGTAAGGTTATGCATTTGGTACACAAGAATAAAAAGGCGACTTACAATTAAATGGATATATTGGGGGAATCCTTGATGGAAAAGGCTTTAGGAGTGCTTTGTAGACATCAACCTTAGCGACTAGTGCCTCAATGTCATCAGTAACTGCAAAGGCAAACAGACCTATCCATGCATCAACGGCACTGGATGTACGGGAATTAAACATAAATATGCCCCTTTACAAAGGGTAGTAGACCGCCCTTGAATATGGAGTTACAATGTTTGGGCACCAATCCTAAGAAAAGACATTATGGAACTAGAGAGAGTGCAGAGTAGAAGAGCCACGCAATTAATAAAGGGTGATGAATTCTAACTTAAATGAGTAGAGGCATAGCTAAATTAATTTATTTACATAGAAAAGAAGAGGCTAAGAGGGATATGACATAACTAATACAAATTATTCAGGGAACAATCAAGGAAGCTTTCAAAAGAACTATTCATCCCAGGGCAGTACAAGGAACTCGGGCCATCCCTTACGATGGAGAAAGGCATTTCCACACCAGCAACAAAGAAAGGGTTTTTTACTTAAGGGCATTTAAAATGTGGAATTTCATTACCCATGGAGACTGTGATGGCAATACCATCTATTTTGTTCAAACAAAGGTTGGACATCTTTTTTATATGGGAAAGGTATACAGGGATACCAAATAAGTAGACATTGTAAGATGTTTGATCCCGGGATGAATCCGATGCGTTCCTTGGAGTTCCAGAAGGAATTCATTTTTTCCCCTTAATAGGGTTTTTTGTTTGCCTTCCTCTGGATCTAAGTATATAGATATAGGATAAAGTATCGTTGTCTAAATTTAGCATAGGTTGAACTTGATGACCTAATTTCTTTTTTCACCTCATCTTACATGGTTAACTATGTATATATGTATACCCTGTTCACTTATGATAACTGTATTTTGTAACCATGATTATTTGTCCTCTTAACTCTATGCCCCATGACATACCTTGAAAACGAGAAGTAACTCTCATGTATTACTTCCTGATAAAACATGTTTATAACAAAACAAAACATAATTGGATGGGGTTAGAGTCGTTCCGTACAGTGCAATGCCAATTCTTGCAAATGTCAATCCGCACTGAGAAGCGACATTTCCATCTCCTGGCTCCAATACTCAAAACTAATACTGATATGCCAGCAACAACATTCGTATGCTTCGTAACTGTATCTGCATCGAGCGTACTGGTGTCAGAAAAACTGGGACTCTACAGGTAGTGATAAATGACAAAGAACACAATGTCACCATACTAATCAGCGAACTGATTTCAAGCGGGCCGAGTGACCGGCCGTGTTTATTTAGCTTCTACTAAATGCATTCATGGACTGCTACCCTCCGAATACAGAAGGGACATCAGCTTCAATAGCCAGATTCCTGAAACGCGGCATTAGCTGAAAGGGTCTTCTCATGCCTGAAATGGTACGATAAGCAAGTGGTCCCTCAAGTTGCAAAGGAAAGGGTTAACGTCAGAGGGTATCTGAGCAGAGCACAGTGGTCCTTCCGGGTCCCGAATATGACTTGTGGTAGCTGCTATTTCTGTTCTTAATGATGACCTTTCTTTTATTATTAGTTCTCCTCCCCGCACAAACGTGGGCTTCTGGCAGAGGGTCGGCTCCACGCCAAGATCCTTCTGGAAAATTCCTTGGCCCTGCACCACGCACGGTTTGTGAGGATAAGCGCGATACGCTCTGTACGAAGCCTGCTGGTATCACTGCCTACTTCCAGCCGGGGGGGGCAACAACATCACAAAAGTCTCTCAGGCGCCCAAACTCGGTAGAAAAACCAGTGCCAGGAATTGCACCACACATTTCTCAAGGATAAATAAAATTGCTTTCAACTGGAATTCAGTTTCCTTCCTTGATAAATCTGGTGCCGTTTTTCTGCCCTGATCGAGCCCGCAGGTCAGGCGACCTTAAGTGGATAGACAGTACCTGCCAGCTGCTGTTTAATGCCTGCCCTCACACTCTGTATGAGCTAACGGGTACACTAGGTCCCTGAACCCCTTCTCTTGGCAGAGGGGCCTTGGGGTGCGTTGCTCTGCATCCTATCCTCTGCCCCAAATCCCCAGCCTCACATACACTATACTGGCGCTCATCGCATGTAACATACGATAGCACTATATTACCTTTCATGCCGCTCACATACTCCCTCCCGCCTTTGTTTTTAATTCCTTTTAATACACTCCTATTGATCTGCTGCAGGGCAGGAGAGATCAGCTGAAGGTCTTAATCAGGGCGCTGCACGTAGATAGAACCACTCATAGGGGGACGCCAACACTGCAACAAGAACATGAAAACTCTGACCAGAAAGCCGCATATTCTGTCA
The DNA here is from genome assembly GCA_036426205.1 of Ascaphus truei. Taxonomy (NCBI): domain Eukaryota; kingdom Metazoa; phylum Chordata; class Amphibia; order Anura; family Ascaphidae; genus Ascaphus; species Ascaphus truei. The sequence goes on along the minus strand of WSYH01002304.1, from coordinate 16,144 downwards.
CTGCTATATAAGTCCTTTTTCAAATGCACATCATGCCATAATGGGGGGAATATACATTTACTACATGCAAATGGGCTACGTACATTATGGATATCATGGAATGGTTCATCACACCACTTTCCAATTGCATGGCCATTGCAGATTTTTGGGCATTGAACAACATACAGACACACACCATCATCATCTTCATTTTCAAGCCTGTGTCTCCCTCCCCACTCTGGCTGGGTGAAGCCTCCCCAATGATCTTCCATGTCCTGGCGGTTACAAGCCCTCTTCTCCACGTCTACACACACCAAATGTTCTGGCGACGATCCTGCATGTCTGTGTGTGTGTGTGGGTTTGTGATAGCTATAATATATAAAAATAATGTATTATAGATATATATACTTATATATATCTATATATTGGTGAAAAGGCCGGTTGCATACCTGGTCTAAACATTCAAATGTTCTACAGTAATCTTTCCATTTGGGCTTATATGCTTTGGCTGTGGAGGGTTTTGTTTTTGTCACTTTTTTTACCCACCATAACTTTTACTAAGTATGGTAAACCCAATCCTCCTCATTGCTTCATTTTTGCATAGCCCGTATAACCAACCCCACACTGATGAGATCCATAAGGTCGAACAGCTGTCTGTGTGTAGATTTGCTGGCTATTGCATCTAACCTATTGTTTTTTTTTTTTTTGTTTTTTTTTTGTGGTGTTTGTTGAGTTTTTTTTTTTGGGTTTTTTTTTTTTTTTTTTTTTTGGTGTTTACTTGTGTCTTTTTTTTTTGGTGGGGGGTTTTTTTTTTTGGGGGGTGGCCTCCTGGCTCCCCGCTGTGCCCCTGCCTCCCCTCCTCCTCTCGGCCCCCTGTTCCCCCTGGTTTTGCCCCACCCGGTGCCCTGTTCTCCTTTGCCTGTTTCCTTTCCCCCCTTACCCCTGCTGTCCGTGGCCGTGCTGTGTGCCTGGGTGCTCATGGTGCCCGCGGGTTTGCCCCCCTAGTCTACGCCCTGCCCTGAGCATCCGTTCTCTTTTCCTTTGATATATCTATCTATACATTATTTTTTTATTATTCTTCGGCCCGAGCAACCCCCTCCCCGCCAGGCGCACCCTAATGGATATGAACATTTATTCATAAAACAGGCAAGTGTCACAAGCTCCACGATGGTCCGCGTTTCGCCCGTATCCCCTCCTGCCGAAGCAACTCACCGGCGAAACCCGTAGAGGTCCATGCGGCAGTCCCTTTGGAGTTTTGCAGCCCGCCGGTGGAGCGGTGTCTTTCACGCTCACTAGGCCAGGGTAAGTACTCAGTCTGGGTCCGGACCCTTTCTGTAGTACTAGCGAGATCCTGTGTAACCCCCCGGTGCAAATCACCGTTTATAGATGTCAAATCAGTAATTTTAATGATCTTTGTTGTTATATTTTGTTTTAACCCCCTTCATGGAATCTTGTTGCCCACTGCCCTTTTTTATAATAAGTGTTCATACCCTTAGTGCGCCTGTTGTTTTTTGTTTATAATCTTGTCTGTGAGCCCCCACATTTGGGAGCTTCACTCTTATAGGGGATGTGTGAACGCCCCCAACTAAAAAGGCTGCAGAGAGGATTTATACAGTGCCAACGCTTACGCGGCGGAGCAACACACTTCCGCATATTATTATGCATGAGCTATGAAATTTTTTCTAATTATTTCATCTATTTACATATCAAAAATTAATAGATACGTAAAATAATGACGTTTTTTTTCCTCTGCACACATCTTGCACCTGGAAAACTTTAGCCCAACAGAGGACGAGATACGAATGATTAGATAGATCGAGACACTATTGGCGTGGGAGGGTTTTTGTCACTTTTTTTTTACCACCCATAACTAACTAAGATTATCAACAAAATAAATATAATTGTGTGCTACGAAAAAAATATATTATGTTTTCATCAAAGTTACTGTTTATATAACAATGTGTATTTACGTGTATACATACCACTTATGGTAACACCTGCCATCGCACCGCCAGTGGCCCTCATTAGCTGCAGGTTCCAGGCCTCAGACTATAGATCGAGCGGAGCTTCTGACCACTTCTAATGTGCTCTGCCACCCGAACAAAACAATCAATAAAGACACTCGGGAACATCAGTATAGAGCAAAACGGCCCCGTTACATTAGATATAACCATATTTAAACTCTGCCCACCCCTCATCACCGATTTAGTACACAACTCTTGCTTGCCCGCCACTCATATTGTAACATGAATCTGTGAGATTCCAACGTTTAGCATGGTTATCCTAGTGGGACCTCTGTAACTTATACGTCGCTAAAGGACGGAGATGGACAACACGTGTGGCATGTAACCTCGTTTCTCTCTAGTTATTTAATCGCTCCGACTTAATGTGCGTTGAAAGAATCACTCTGTTTTAAAAACAAGTTTTTGCTCAAATTGTGAATCTAGTAGTATATTTGTATTATATATATTTGCTCTCCATGACGCAAATAGAACTGACTAAAAAAAAAATTAAAAGACCCTGGTGGTTCTGCATTATTTTCCCTGTGGTAAGCTCGATCATGGTCTTGCATTCATGCCCATAACTGTGTGAGCGATAAATACACAGCCATGTGGTCTTTCGTACTACAACACTCCCACAAGTAAGTCATACCACCCTGCATGCAATCGGACAGGTGCAAAACATCATACAATCCACTATCCCCCTAACAGAAAAAGACCCCTGCCATAATATACCGCATACATATGGAGAGGTGGCAGTGCCAGCCACTGCTGTTATATTAACACATACTGGCCATCCTTCCATATATACCTATAACATACATGAGGGCATGCCAATGCCACTCTGTTATATAACCATACTTCTTCCATCCTTCCATATATCCCTATAATCATACAGAGGGGCAGTGCCAGCCCTCTGTTATAGAACACATAACTGCCAAATCCTTCCATATATACCTATAAACATACAGAGGGCATTGGCCCAGCCACTCTGTTATATAACCATACTTTCTGCGCCAATCCTTCATATATAATCCTATAACATACAGAGGGCATGCAGCCACTCTGTTATCATAACACATCTGACTGCCAATCTTCCTATATACCTATAACAGCAGAGGGCAGTGCCGCCACTCTTTGTTATGATAACCATAACTGCCATCCTTCCATATATACCTAAAAACATACAGAGGGCAGTCCAGCCACTCTGTTGATAACTCACATAACTCTGTCAATCCTTCATATTATACTTATAACATACGAGGGCAGTGCCAGCCACTCTGTTATTAACACATACTGCCCAATTCCTTCCATATAAACCCATAACAAAGAGAGGGCAGCGGCAGTTACCCAGCCTCCCTCTGACAAGCAATACACCCTTCCTACCCCCTATATAATACATCTTGCATTGTGAATACACATTGCGCCTGCAAATGAGGCATATGCAATCCTCTCTCGCGTTTGCTTTGTAGTCAATATCCCTTAGATTTTTTGGCACCTTGTGCACGGCTGACAATCCTGAATATAGTTCAATATTCTGGCAATGTCACCTACCACTGGGTGTGCATACCCCTCGGGCATGAAAGTGCACATGCAGTGCTAATTCCCTCAGCCCTGGATGGGAAGCCAGATCCCTGCCTTGTCACATGCGTCCCCGCGTTCCTGGTACCTGTTGACAGCCGGTGCCTGGTGAGCATTCATTATTTTCGGGGGGGTGGCCTTGCTGGATGAGGTGTCCCTGTTTATCATCTTCTCGATTTATCATTTGAGGGCCATTCTCGCGGAGTGTTTATAGGAAGCGCTGACTCGATGCCCCGCGTGCAGGACCCCGCCCACAACTCCCCCCACACCCCCATGCAACTCACACTTACTTACGTGCTGGGCCAATGGATTAACCGAAACCGGGGTTCTCACTGCCAGGTCTCAGAGACATCCAACAGGTCAGGTTTTTAAGGTAATACCCAGCTGTCATGGCATAGGTGGGTCATCAGTCCTTGCTTCAGCACAGGTGGCTCATCAGAGGCCTCGTGAGCTGAGCACACTCGTTTCCTAACTGGAATATCCGAAAACCTGTACCTGTTGGGGTGGGCTTGAGGCTGGATTGGAGCACCACGGTACTAACTATGGTGTTTTTTGCCAAAAGGTTTTACGACCTATTTTGAACTTTATTTTTTCTTTTCCCTCCCAAGTAGAAAACAGCTTGGAGGTTGGAAGTCTATGTCATACTCATTGCTTTTGGTTCTTATCTGCAGCATGTTCAGGAGCGGGCCCCCAAAGCACGAAATCCGTTTTCGCCACATGCTCAGATGCCCGGATCCTGCAGAAGCGTCTCTGTGCGTACTCATTTTCTATGGCATTTAAATTATGCACAGACCTGTTAGCTGGAACGATTACCGCTAAGTATACGAGGAGTGAGGGTGGGAATGTTTTTGCACAGCCTTGTTTCCTTTTTTTGCCCAACAACTTTAATACAACATAAACCCCATGCCACGGCCAGGCCCCTGTCGCGCCCCCGGATCCCAAGTCCCAGCCAGTGTTCCCGCGCCATTAATGTCTTTTTAAAATAGTCAAATGCAAAGGTGGCAAATCTGCCATTTCCGTGGCCATGGGACCACTGAATTAGCGGAATTGAGGCCTTCCTCTGCATCCTCCCGCCCAACCACAAGGACGAAGGAAATTTTCCTTACATAGCATTGTAACGCATTTAACCAGAAACCGCTGCAAAAAACAACATCAAAGTGAGAACAATTTTGGTAGCAACTAGATTCTTTTCTCTAACACGGAGTGTTGGAGTGTGAAGTTTAATAACGTTGCTGGCAACCGAAGGTTAACCCAGGGATGGCGTACTCCAGTCCTCAAGGGCCACCAAATGGACCCTTGGAAGCCCAAGCAATACGTTTCGGCAGGGGTTCTCAACTCCAGTTTACAGACGACCCCCCCCTAACGGGCCAGGGTTTTAAGGATATCCTGAGCAGGGACTGATTAAGACCACCTGTGCTCAGCAGGAGATCCTGAACCTAGCTGTTGGTGGCCCTTGACTGGGATGTTCCCACCCTCCCACCCCCTTTTCAGTAAAATAGGAATGACTTTTTTGTTTTAAACAAATTATATATTGAAAAAACTGTCACCTGTGGACACCATTACAAAGCCCCACATTTGGCTTGCAGGAGTCGGGTCCTGTCCCTGTGGCAATTTGTGTTCCCGCCCAGGTCCATGTATATAAGGGGGTACTGCGTGCTTTAATGAAGTGTAAACAAATATCAACACACACCCAAAATAAAAAACCACTTTTTGTAAAAACTGTGTTTCCACCGACTACGCGGCTTTCAATTTTTTTTTCTGAGAATGAAGAGGACAAAAGCCAGATGAATAGTGGGGAGATGCTTATTCCCTGGCGCATAACACAAGATCCTTTCTACCAGCGGTGTTTTTCACACGTCCTATACAATTAAACAGTCAGAATTATTCGGAGAAAATGTCAAAAATGCATCAAGTTTTGCTTCCACAGAAAGCCAACATTAATGCGGGGCGGGAGGGTGGAGAAAAGTGATTCTACATAAGTCAACAGACCCGATTCTAATAACAGGAACATTGCGATTTAAAGAGCCTGGGTTATATATATATATATATATATATGATATTTATTTATTATTATTATTTTTGGTGTACATTTTCTACACCTTTTCTGGAGCTGTGGGGCATGTGAACAGTCCTTTTTATCTATTGGATGATTACTAATAACTATGCATAGTAATCAATGATTTCATGTAGCATGTTCTCCTGCCGATCAAGTTTGCATCTCATTTTTTAATTGCTCAGAGCAGTGGTCAGATTTGTAACCGCTTTCACCCACTTTCAGAATGCAGTGTCATTACCACATTCCCCCTTTTTCCTTTACGACCCACCGCCACTCTAATCTTCAACTGTCTCCATTCATTTTACCCTTCTGCTGCCGGTAGGGGCAAGGTAAGGCATTTGCATTAAGGGGTTAAAAAAAAAAACCTCCGTTTGCTGCCAAGAAACCCTTTAAAAATGCCAACAGCCCGAGCTGAGCCCGGGCTGTGCGATGTCTTAGGATTACATATTACAAGATCGGCCTCCTACAACTTCAATCAGGATTTTCAGGCCGAGTGTTATTTAGCTCACTCTCGAGTGCAGCAGAATAACAATGCAACACATTTGATTTACTTTCTGCCAACATCCAATGAGAACATGTTGATAAAGGAAGCGATCGGGTGCCCGGCCGTGCGCTTCCCCGGGAAAATTAATTCGCATCTCAGATTTCATCTCCGATATATAATTTTATAACTTACGTGTGTGTTAATCACATATACACACATATACATTATATATAAAAAGAAAACATTTACATAACTGTATCTATACACATAGCAAGTAGGTATATAGCTATATACACCATAACATGTACGGGTGTGTGTGTATATATCATATATCTATATGTACGTTCCTATTTACAACACCACATATGGATCTGTGTTTATGGAACTTATTACCCACACAACCACACACACACACACACACACACACACCCGCACACACACACACACCACACACACACCCCACACACACCACACACATCACACCACACACACACACGACACATCACACCCACTCTCTAAAAACCGTTCCGAAGTCAGGCAATAGAGACAGCACTCAAATGTATGTGACAACACAGGTGTATTCAGTGAACAAGGGTGTTACAAAGCATCAACCCACCATTTCGGTCCCCCAACAATGGGAATCTTCAACCCCGGGGAGAGTTCGCCGTTTTTTTGGGGTTGACCACACGTTGGACTTTGATGTAACCCTCTTGTTTCACTGAATACCTGTGTGTCCCTTAGTGCCTGATTTGGAACGGTATAGTATATATATTATCTTAAATATATAATAATTTAATATTTAAATGAAATACCGGGGGACCAAGCGTGAAGCCTCTGCATCTGAGCCTCTCTTACCGAGGTTCAGACGACCCCAGGACCGTTGACCATGGCAACGCGGCGGCTAATGACGCCAACAGGCAGGGATTAATTGACGTCAACGGTTGCCAACGTGTGACGTGAAATGACGCCTGCGGATCACATGACGTCACACGACCCCTGCGCGTCATCTGGGCTACGGTCCCAGTCATAACTTGACGCGTGCCGGGGGCGGGTGGCGGGCCTGCGTGAGCTCAGGGGGGCGCTCTACTGACAAGTTTGGGATGGTAGTGCTGTAAGAATATATGGCGACGGTGGAGGGTTGGTGTGGTATAGGGAATTCCTCGCATCATGGGCTTAGGGGGGTGCGTGCCCTCGCGTTTCGTTCTCGGCTGCAGTGGGTGGGCTTATAGGCGTCCTCGGCACGCTCAGGTTCGCCCTCATTGGGAGAACCGTCCTGGTGGGCGCGTGGCCACGCCTCCGTCTCGCAAGTTGTGTAAATCGTCATCGTTTCATTGATTTAAATAATCTTGCAGCACGGCGCGCCTGGGCACCTTTCTCCCAGTTGAGTGTGGTTCGGGCTCTACACGCAAAGCACACGCCGGAGCGCGTGCGTGCGCTGTGGCCGGTGACTGTGGGACGCACCTGACGCTGCGCGAGGTAGGGGTGTGGTGTCGCTCTACAATTCACTTGACCAGCACAGGGGGCGCAGCGCAAAAAAATTTTTGCGCCCCGCCTTAAGTCATAAAATCGGCAACAGACAATGGGGGGGGGGGGGGGGGGGGTTTAGGCTTTTCAGTTAATACGTTCTTTTCCAGGATGCGCTGTTTTTAAGTAAAAACTCTTTCTTGCTTTATCCTTGACAGTACAATCGCTAAAGAAGAAGGGATCAGTGCTACTCGAATGCTCTTACCACAAAACAAACAACACACCCCCACACCACACACACACACCTACACCCACACACACACACACATTCTACACCGGCCACACACAACACACACACCACACCACACCTCACAATTTATATTATATATATATATATTTATATATATATATATATATAAAAAAACACACCCCATTCTTAGACTTATGTAAAAAAGTCTTAATAATGTCTTTTTGACATTATATTCAAAATCGACTTATGATTTTTTGTTTTGGTAACCATATATTTAGGTTCCTTTTCAAAATATTCCTCATTATAATGATTCCTTTATATTAGTTAACACTATAAAGTTTGTGTCGCGCCATACACACTTTGTTTCAACAGTTCCTGCATACAGAGATTACATTGATCTAATTGGATCACGACATATCTTTCCAACTGAAAAAAGGCGATAAGTAAATATAAATGGTCTGTAGATAACACCTGCAATTGCATGGTACGTTCCCTATGTGTGCAGAGCAACTAACATGTCTACCTCCCTTTATAAGGCCTTGCGCTTTTAGTTCCTGGCTGACGCGACGTCCGCTCCCGAAACAAATACATTGACTTTTCCGGCCAAGCGTTTATGTAAGTCGCGCGTGCGACCAAAATATTGGAAGCCGTGTCTTTTTATTTTTTTAAGGCAGTCGCCACATGTGTACTTCTTCTAAAACCAACAAATTGCGAGTCACTGCCCCTTTTAGTGACGTCACTGGCCTTGTCGCCCAGGCGACGTTCGCTAAAATAAAATTATAAAACTCTCGCTTAGTGGCGACGGCGACTGTGACATCATCGGTCGTGTCGCCAGCACTATAAGCGCGGCTTAAAGCACATTCTTTCCCAGCGCAACAAACGAGCCCCGGAATCAACCGTCACACGGAGGATTACGCAAAGCGGAGGTCTCACAACTCACTTTGGTGACAGTGGAGAAAGACCACCCGCAAACTGCACACCTCGTCTTATTTATACGTATCGGAAAGTAAGATTATTTTACTACATTTTTAATGACTAAAGAACCTTTTTTTGATTCTTTTTAGCCTGTGTGCTTAGCTTTATACCCCCTGAAAGTCTCCCATTTCATGACATTTTTGCAGGCTGAGAACGTATTTTTTGCAGCATACCTACGTATTGAGTAAAAAGCCCATAGTGAGATATATTATATTTTCAATAGAGGAACGCACTCGTGATTCAACACAATACAATATTTGTTGTAGACAGAGAGGAAAGACAAACTGACTCTGACACTGAGTTGAAGGCAGGGACGCTGGTTCAATTCCTTCGGTGTCGGCTCCTGTGTCCTCAGGCACGTCCCTTTATCTCCCTTGGCTCAGGCACTCAAAAACTAGATTGTAAGCATCCACGGTGCAGAGACTGTGTCTGTAAAATTCTCTGTAAAGCGCTACGTAAAACAGCAGCTCTATACAATCACACATGCTATTATGTATTATTATTATATTATTATATTGTGTACTGATAGGACCAAGATGATGTTCTGCAGATGGAATTGTAAGATACATTTGGGAAAGCTCTTACATGTAAAATAACTTATGGATTTGGCAAAGCTCTGCACACGTGAGAATCAGACCTGAGAGGTTTGGAGAGCTATGTACACACGGGAAGACAGAACCTGTCATGTTTGGAAAGCTCTGTGAAGTGGAGACCTGTGAGATGAATACTCTATATGCACGCAAAAAGAGAAGCCTGTGATGTTTGTGGAATGCTATGTTACCAAACGTGAAGCAAGACTGTCATGTTGGAAGCTTCTGTGAATTGGGATGACCTGTGAGGTAAAAACACTCTATAACACGCAAAGAGAGACATGTGGTTTGGGAAGCTATGTACACACGGGAAGACAAGACCTTCATGTTTGGAAGCTCTGTGAAGTGGAGACCTGTGAGGTAAGAAACACGCTATACGAACGCAAAAGAATAGATCCTGTGAGGTTTGGAAAAGCTATGTACAAATACGGAATGACAAGACCTGTCATGTTGGAAGTCCTGTGAAGTGGAGACCTGTGAGGTAAGAAACACCTCTATACAATGCAAAGAAGATACCTTGTGAGGCTAGATACAGCTCTAATACATGCAAGAAGAGACTTGGGATTGGAAAGCTCTGGACAGCCGTAAAAGACAAAGTTTGTGGAAACTTAGAACATGTGAATAGAGAGACCGGTGAGGTTGGTGAGCCTCTGTAACCGTGTGAATTAGAGACCTGTGAGGTTTGGAAGCTCTGTACTGTGATAATATCCTGGGAGGTGTCAGAACTCTACATTACAAGTTAATCTATAAGAAAACCTTTCGTGTTTTCTTTTGTTCGGTGACGCCCTTCCTCCATTCTCAAAGATACTCACAACACTCCTCTCCCCTACTTGCTCCTAGCTCCTTTCTTCCCTTACTACTTGCTGCCTATACTCTTCTTCCTGCTCTCTATACATGTCTCCTACTCTCCATATCTTTCCCTTACGTGCTCCTATAATCATCCTCCTTCTCGATACCTTCTTATAGCATAATCTCTATAAACTACAAAAAAAATCACTGGCTCCTATAACCTTTTCCTTTAATGTCCCTATTCTTCTTCGGCCTTACCTCGCTCCGCTAACCTTCTCTCCTATAGCCTGCGCTATAACTCCTTCCCGAACTGCTCCTATAACTCCTCCCCTACTGCCTACCCTATAACCCCTCCCCTAACTGCTCCCTATAACCCCTCCCCTAACTGCCCCTATAACTCCTCCCTAACTGCTCCTATACCTTCTACCCCTAACTGCTCCTATAACTCCTCCCCTAACTGCTCCTATAACTCCTCCCCTAACTGCTGCCCATAATAACCACTCACACTATACTACTTTCCCATCGCTTTATTCCCATAACACTGCCCTCCCCTCCCGAACTGCTCCTATACTTCTTCCCCTAAACTGCTCCTATAACCCCACCCCTAACGACTCCGATAACTCCTCCCTCTAGTACCTCTTCCTGCTCCCGTATAACCCCTCCCCCTAACTGCCTCCCTCACTGCTCCTTACCTTCTTCCCTTACTGCTCCTATACTCCTCCCTAACTGCTCCTATACCTTCTTCCTTACTGCTCCTATACTTCTTCCCTCTTCCCTTGACTGCTCCTATACCTTCTTCTTCCCTTACTGCTCCTATACCTTCTTCCATACTGCTCCTATACCTTTTCCCTTACTGCTCCTATACCTCTTCCCTTACTGACTCCTATAATACCTCCCTTAACTGCTCCTATACTAACCTCCCTAACTGCTCCTATAACCCTCCCTAACCTCTATACCCCTCCCCTAACTGCTCTATGGCTCATAACTCCTCCCCTAACTGCTCCCATACCTTCTTCCCCTACCTGCTCCTATAACTCCTCCCTCACTGCTCCTATAACCTTTCTTCCCTTACTGCTCCTATACCTTCTTCCCTTACTGCTCCTATAATACCTTCTTTTGCCCTTACTGCTTCCTTAACCTTCTTTCCCTTACTGCTCCTATACCTTCTTCCCTTACTGCTCCTATACCTTCTTCCCTTACTGCTCCTATAACTCCTCCCCTAACTGCTCCTATAACCTCCCCTAACTGCTCCCTATAACCCTCTAACCTCTCCCACCCTCCGACAGAGTTCATGTACACCCGAGTCCACAGGGTTGGTTCCAGCGTTTGCCTCCCAGTGGGCGCGGGCGGTGTGCTCTGCTCGTATCCACCCATATGGATTTCATCTTTTATATTAAACCCTCCATTTGTAGTGCACTTTATTTTCTCTTACACTGCACTTTATTTTCTCTTACACTGCACTTTATTTTCTCTTACAAGCACTTTATTTCTCTACACTGCACTTGCTATTGGTTTATTTGATATTTGTTTGTCTGGTTTCTTTTGTCTTATTTGGGTCTAACCAATAGTATTGTCGTTTAACCGATTGGCTGGCGCAGCAAAACCAACACAAAATAGACCTATACCTCCCGCTCCCCTATATAGCTCCTCCTTTCACTAACCTCTCCCTAAAACTCCTCCCCTAACTGCTCCTATACACTCCTTCCCTAACCGCTCCCTATAACGACCCCCAAAAAAATCAACTGCTCCTATAAACTCCTTCCTCTACCTAGGAAAGCTCAGACATGTCCCTGTTTTTTTGCGGGGCAGTCCGTTTTTTTAATTCCTGTCCCGGTTGGGTCCGTCCGGTAATGTCCCCGTTTTTTCTAGCAAGCGGCGCCGGCGGCGGTGCGCGATGCAGGGAAGATCGGCAAGCAGATGAGGATTGTAAATGCCGGGGGCTTGCCTTTTAGTGAATGCCAGCCGGTGCCGCATGGATGCGTTAAAGGATGCGGGGGCGGGGGCTTTGTAGGATGTCGGGCTGGAGGACTGAGCTGGTGTGTGTGTTCCCGCGCGGTGCATTGTTTCGTTCCCAGGCCTGCGGAGGAGAAGGATGCGATGGAAGCCGGTAATGGAGGAGGGATGACAGGGGGGGCAACCCGCCGCCGCCAAGAGAATCATTAAATAAGAAAATATAGATCCTGAATAGCCGGTCACCGCCTCGCGCGTGACCCGCGTGTACAGGAGGGGGGTTGAGTCGTCCGGTGAAGAGGTGTGGGGGAAGGCCGGGGGGCACCGGCAACTGTCGGGGTTGGTCCCTGCCAGCCCGCCGTCTTCTTCCTTCCTGAGGGGTTAGGAGGAACCTATAAGAGACCTCTTCAGGGCGGCCGGGCTGCTGATGCTGGTGTCCCTGTGCCTTTTAACAGGGCCTGGGGCCCAGTGCAGCAATAATAACTATATAACCCCATAACCCCCCTGCTCCATGCAATACCCTTTTACTGCATCTGATTCTTATAATATTCCCAAACCCCACCTCATGTACCCGCACCCATGTCCCTGCCCTATTACATCAACCCTTACTAGCACTCATTCATAATCTAGAGAGATTGTGTGTGTGTGTGTGGTGTGTTGGTGTGTGTGTGTGTGTGTGTGGTGTGGTGTGTGTGTGTGTGTGTTGGGGGGGCTGTGTGTGTGTGTGTGTGTGTGTGTGTGTGTGTGTGTGTGTGTGTGTTGTGTGTGTGTGTGTCGTGTGTGTGTGTGTGTTGTGTGTGTGTGTGGGTGTGTGTGTGTGTGTGTGTGTGTGTGTGTGTGTGTGTGTCTCTGTGTGTGTGTGGTTTGCTCTGTGTGGTGTGTAATGTGTGTCTGGCTCTGTGTGGTGCTGGGGGTGTCGTGGTGGGTTCTGTGTGTGTGTGCTCGTGGTGTTGTGTGGCCTGTGTTTGGGTGGCTCTGTGTGTGTTGTGTGTGTGTGTTTTGTGGTGTGGCTCTTTTGGGTGTGTGTGTGGTGGCTCTATTGTGTGTGTGTGTGCCGGTGTGTGTTTGTGGCCTGTGTGTGTGGCTCTGTGTGTCTCTGTTGTGTGTGTCTTGGTGTGTGTGTGTGTGTGTGTGTGTGTGGTGTCTCTGTGTGTGTGGCTCTGTGTGTGTGTGTGTGTGTGTCGCTCTCATGTCTCTGTTGTGTGTATCTCTGTGTGTGTGTCTGTGTGTGTGTGTCTCTCCTGTGTGTGTGTCCTCTGTGTGTGGGGTCTGTGTGTGTGGGTCGGTGTGTGTCTCTGTGTGTGTGTGTGTGTGTCTCTGTGTGTGTGTTTCTGTGTGTCTGTGTGTTTCGTTGGTCGTGGTCGGTGTCCTCGTGTGTGTGGTCGTGCTCGTGTGTGTGTTCGGTGTTGTGTGTTCGTGTCTGTGTTGGTGGTCAGTGCCTGTGTGTGTGTGTCGTGCGTTTTTTGTGTCAGTCTTGTGTGTGTGTGTGGTGTCG
>WSYH01002303.1:17461-90579 GCA_036426205.1 Ascaphus truei | reverse complement strand
ACTAACTACGACAAACCCCCAACAACCACATGCAAGACCCCTCCCAGTGGGAAGGAGGAGGTCCCAAGACCCCACACAGCAAAAAACAAACAACCCACAATGACGACCACGGCCCCCATTAAGGTTCGGTCATTGAACGTCAAAGGGTTACAAAATAATAGAAAGCGCAGACTAGCCTTACAGGACTTAAAAAAATCAGGAGGAGACATCATATTCCTGCAGGAGACCCACTTCACATCACAAGACCCCCCAAATTTATTCAAAAAAGTGTTCCCAACATGCTTTTTTGCATCATTTAGTAGTAAGAAGAGGGGTGTAGCTGTCCTAATCAGGCAGGGCACCCCATTTAATCATACCAAAACGACAGAGGACCCAGAGGGTAGATTCCTAGTGGTATATGGCTCTTTAGCGGGCTCGGCTATTGCTCTGATCAATGTATACGCACCAAACGAGAACCAAACGGAATTCTTACAATCAGTTCTCGAGGGCGTTGACCCAGGATATCTGTCGTCGATGATAGTGGGAGGAGACCTAAACATGGTCTTAAATCCCAACGAGGACAGATCAACTACAAAGGGTCCCCCCCGTACAACCCACTCCCAAATCACAGGGAAAAGGTTCAGGGATATCCTAAGCGAGTTCTCCCTAGTAGATACTTGGAGATCCCAACATCAGGGCCAGCGAGACTACACCTTTTACTCAGCACCCCACCAGACCTACTCCCGGATTGACTACTTCTTGGTCACCAAAAATGTGATGGCGGCAACCATTGAATCAGACATTGGCTCAATCACGTGGTCCGACCATGCCCCAATCACCCTGACGCTCTCAATACCCTTTGAGAAAACAACAAATTACTCTTGGAGACTGAACGATTCCCTATTAAACCATCCCGAAATAGAGAGGGAAATAAGAACCTCACTTAAGGACCATTTCCTTCTCAACACAGGAACAGTCTCATCTCCAGCAATCCTGTGGGAAGCCCATAAGGCAGCTATCAGAGGGAAATTCATTTCCATCGGATCCCACAGGAAAAAAGCCCGCCAAACCCTAATCAAGGAACTAACGGACAATATTAAAACAATAGAACAGGCCCACAAAACCAACCCCTCGAAAAAACTATACAAAACTTTATTAACAGCCAGAGCAAAACTTAAGCAAACTCAGCTGGAGGATGTTGAAAAGGCCCTCAAATGGACCAATCAACAATACTATGATAAGGGTAACAAGGCCGACAGGCTCTTGGCCAGCAAATTAAGAGGGGTACAAAAAAGATCACAAATAACGGCGATCAAGAGTAGGTCTGGTGAGATTCAGTATAGCGATAACAAAATCGCAACAGAATTTACAAATTATTATACCGCTCTTTATAACTTAAGATCCAAAAATGGGCGACCGGAGCCAATAGCTCCAGAACTCATTAAGCAATATCTAGACAAATGCCACCTCCCCACACTAACAGAGGAGGAAAACACAGTCCTCAATTCCAAGATTACAAAAGAGGAACTGGAAGAGGCGGTCAAAACGCTGAAGGTCACAAAGTCTCCTGGCCCTGACGGGTTCACCAACGTCTATTACAAAAGGTTCTTGCCCATTCTTTCCACGCATCTCCTAAACACCTTTAACCACTTTATGGAAGGGAACCAAATCCCTCAATCAATGTCTCTCGCCAATCTAGCTATAATACATAAGGAAGGTAGAGACCCGATGCAATGTGGAAGCTATCGCCCAATCTCCCTACTCAACTGTGATCTCAAATTGTATAGTAAAATATTAGCAAATCGATTGAACCCCATCTTACCGAGATTAATCAACATAGACCAAGTAGGATTTGTCGCAGGCAGACAAGCCTCAGACAATACTCGGAAGATAATCGATATTATCGATCATGTCCACCTCACAGGGACCAAAGCACTACTGTTAAGCCTGGACGCAGAGAAGGCGTTCGATAGAATAAACTGGCAATTCCTGGACCAAACTATGCGAAAATTTGGCTTCAAAGACGCATATCTAGAGGGGGTCCGTAGATTATATCAAAACCCGTCAGCAACAATAAAATTACCAGGGGGCAATAACCAGAGATTCGAGATTACCAACGGAACTCGACAGGGATGCCCCCTATCTCCTCTCCTTTTTGCACTTACAATAGAGCCACTGGCCTCGGCTATAAGACTCAATAGAGACATCCAGGGAATAGAAATTGGAGACAGGCAGCACAAAATATCCCTATTCGCAGACGATGTCATCCTAACCCTTACCAATCCTCAAATCTCCCTCCCCAATCTACAAAAAGAACTCCGAGACTTTGGAAAAATCTCGGGATATAAAATAAATACTGATAAGTCAGAAGCCCTGAATCTAAGCCTGCCAGAGCCAGAGGTGCAACTCCTCAAACTAAATTTTAACTATCGTTGGAGCTCCTCTTGTATCAAATATTTGGGAGTCAAGATATCGAGGACCTACCAAACATTGTACCAGCATAACTATCCGGCGTTGTTCCAAAAAATAAAGCAAGACCTAGGGAAATGGGGAGGATACCAAATATCATGGATCGGGAGGATGATCTCAGTTAAAATGAATATTCTCCCTAGATTGTTATACTATTTCCAGACCCTCCCGGTCCACATCCCTGGCTCAGAATTGAAAAACATCCAAAAAATAATCTTCCAATTCATTTGGCAGGGTAAAAAACCCAGAGTCCCGAGAACAGTCCTCCTGGCTCCAAGGAGGAGAGGAGGAATGGGTGTCCCGGACATCACAAAGTACTACCTAGCCGCCCAATTGCGACAGGTGGTAGTCTGGAACGCGAGCCCACACCAATATGGCTGGCTAGACATAGAGACACAATATGCCGGGACGCCTTCACTGCCGGCCTGCCTTTGGTCACTGAGTAGAGAGGACATGCAGAATAGCAAATTCAAATTAGGCCCGATGAGACACACCTGGGAGACCTGGGCGAAATGCAAACTCAAATTTAAGCTCACCACACCCCAATCTCAACTAATACAAATTCACGAAAATCCAAAATTTCCTCCTGGATGTGAGCCCAGGCAATTCGACCAATTCAAAACCAAAAACATCAGGGCGGTAGCCGACCTCCTGAGCTTTGGGAAGTTCCTGAGCTATCAAAATCTTCAAACCAGATATGAAATGGTAGGATTAAATGTTTTTAAGTACCTACAAATTCGGCACTTTATCCAAACATTGTCCCCAACGTTGGAATTTCCCCCTCTCACAGGGTTTGAGCGGCTATGCAGAGAAGCAGGCCACCAACGAGGTCTAATAACACAAATTTGTATAGAACTGGAAAGGGCCACAGATCCCCCCACTCATGATTATATGCAGCATTGGGCTGCAGAATTGGATATAGTTATAGACCGAGAGGACTGGGAAAGTATTTGGGAAAATGCTCCAGGAACTTCCATATGTACTACAATCAAAGAAAATATATATAAAATACTGTTCCGCTGGTATCTTACTCCAGTTAGAATAAATCAAATCTACCCACTGGCATCCGACCTATGTTGGAGAGGCTGCGGTCAAAAGGGGGACATGGCCCACATATGGTGGTCATGTCCGGAAATTCAGAAATTCTGGGAAACAACACAAAAACTAATAGAGGAGGTCACAGACCTCACAATACCTATTGACCCGCTGACCTACTTGTTGGCTAGGCCCTTAGACTACCTGGACCGGCCAACGAGAAAATTAGTCTCCTTCATCCTAACGGCGGCTAGATGTGCGGTGGCTGCGGCCTGGAAGAAGGTGTCTCCTCCCTCAAAACAAATAATAATACAAAGAGTACAAACAGTAAAGGACATGGAAAGACTGTCAGCCTTCCTGAAAAGGTCTTCCTTCACATTTAATAAAATCTGGGACCCATGGGAAACCCATATGACTCTTTTACGTCGAACTCACCCATAATAACCCAGAAGTAGATAAAATGCCACGACACAGCCAAGAGCCGACAAGGAGTAGGAGAGTAAGACCTGTCTTGGTCGTACCCCTTCCCCCCCCCCCCCCCCCTCCCCTCCCCCTTTTTCTGTTTCTACACTCACGCCGCCCCGATGGACCAACTAAGGCCAGGGGGGACGTTGAGCCTTTCTTCTTTCCCTTCAGTTAAAAAAAGATGTATTAGGCCCATACTCTGCATTACTGTATTGTCAACACTCTGTAAAAATATGATTGCCTAATAAAAATAAAAAAAATTAAAAAAAAAAAAAAAAAAAACATTATCTAATTCATGTTGTTGATGCAGTAAATTACCACTTTTTGTCATTCTTTCTTTTTTTTTGGTGTAGGTGTGGGAGGGGGGGTTGTCAATGATTATGATTATCATGAATGTAAAGAAATATTTATTTTATTTTATCAGGAACAAAAAATTCAAATATAAAAATAATCCGGAATAGTACAAAATGCAGTCTTTATTCAGTTCTTCTGTCAGATGAAAATTGAGGGCCGGTGGATAATCATGAATAATGCACATTGATAATAATATTAATTAATAATATATAATATATAATAATATATATATAATAATATATTTGTTTCCGTCGTTATCTTCTTAATCATTCTGTGTACAGGACAGTAGTTCATTGAGAGGAGAGGTTTTGTGTACATCATGACTGCAGTTTAGATACTGTACACTTAATTGTACAAACAGTTCACAAACTTTACACGATATCCCCCCTCTCCCCCAGTCCATCCTTTTTTTCTGAAAAGACAAGAAAACAAAAAATTTGTGTAGTTATGTGCATACTGTATTATGGCATTGTGTGCTGTATAGTACTGTCAAACTAGTCTATACTGGAACTACTGTATACTGTGACTACTGTTAAATACTTTGTAACCAGATGGCTGGTGCTGCTCTCTCTGGAAAGAAAATAATTGAGCAGTTAGGTGCATACTGTGTTATGGCATTGTGTACTGTATACAGTAGCTACTCCATATTGGACAACAGTATGCAGTTTGCACTGTCAAACTAGTCTATACTGGAACTACTGTATACTGTGACTACTGTTAAATACTTTGTTACCAGATGGCTGGTGCTGCTCTCTCAGGGGAAAAAAATCTGTTTCATTCTTACCTGTATCATACTGTACTTACAATACTACAGTACAGTACTATATCATACTACCTTCCTGATGCTTGCCCATTACGCACGATCACAATGGGCAACACAGTCGCAATATGGTCAATATATTTATTGCATCGTTCCACGGTGAGTACATCGTTCCATAAACTCAGTATGCCTTGCGCCAACTCATCCTTTTTGGAGGGTTTCACGACTTTTCGGATATGGTCCTTCAGCTCATGCCAGACCATTTCGATAGGATTGAAGTCTGGCGATCTGTCATTGGAGGGAAAAAAAAAGGAAAATTAGTTAAAGAGATACAGTACACAGTAAAAACAGGGGGGAAAATGAGACACGGTTACCGCACTTACTCCGCTGGGGTCTTCACCCAGTTGATACCGCGCTCAAGGATATGCGCTGTTGACACGGTGTGCTTCGGATCGTTGTCCTGGTAGAAACGGTGACCATCCGGGAACTCACGTGTGATGTATTCCACAATCTCAGGCACAATTTTCTCTTGGAAGAAAGCTTTATTCATGATTCCTATAACAAGAAAAGAAAAGTGCTCAAAAAACTGCACACTAGTACAGTACAGTGCATAAGGCAAAAGCGTGTGACATACATTTTACTGTACCTTCAAAGATGACGATGCATCCTGGTACACACCTAGAGATGTCACCCCACCCATGCATCTTCACTGGGTGTTTTGGACGCGGCTTCATAGATATGCGACCTTTTTTGTGGAATGCAAAGGTGGCAAATCTCTCCAGCGAAACAGTAGACTTGTCAGTGAAGATGCAATGCTGAAAAGTTTCTCCACTGTCGATCCATGCCTGGGCCTGTACCACTCTCTTGATCTTGTTAACGTCCCTTATCATAGGGTATGCTCTCTAATGACAAGGAAAAATTTTATAGGTACAGTACAGTTTCTTAAACAACACTTTTACCTCCTGTACTGTCCAGTACTAACCTCACACGTCCATATTTCCATCCAATTCTTCGTCTCATCTTCTTTATGCTGGTCTCGGATACAGTGAGATTGTGATTTTGCTGCAGAGTGTATTTGACCCTTAAGGCACTCTTCTCATCATTCTCTTCACTTATTTTGTTGACCAGAACAGTTGTCTCCCTACAATTTACATAAAAACAACAATCCGGTAAGTTACAGTGAAGTAGGCCACAAGTACAGCACATCATTTGCAGTAAAAATAGTATAAAATGAGATAGATCTACACAAATTATATAGTTCTATTAATATGCAGCAATATAAACAATAGATATATTGTAGTTATATAAATATACCGAAATAACTATAAAATTAGATAGATCTACACAATATATAGTTCTATTAATATGGAGCAATATAAACAATAGATATACTGTAGTTATATAAATATACCGAAATAACTATAAAATTAAAGAGATCTACACAATATATAGTTCTATTAATATGCAGCAATATAAACAATAATAGATATACTGTATTATATAGTTATATAAATATACTTATGCGTTAGTTACCGTTGGTGTCCTCGTGCGTTGTTTGGTTTTTCCGTGTGCATGATAGCACACGGTGGTTGATGGCACAACGAGGCCAGAAGCAGCTAACCAGCGTTGGATATCTGCAATTCGGTGTCCGCTCATGTACATCTCCTTAATTCTCATGCTGAGATCCTTTGAAATCTTTTTAACAGGCATTGCTGCGAGTAGAAAGAGATACAAACACAAGAATGTATATTCGATGTTTAGTCGATGTGTATTGAATGTGCAGTGAATCCACAAAATGGATGGTGTATTTATACGTTAATGACTCACATTAGAGTACGCCCACTTTCAACACCTGTACCTCGTCGCCATGCATAAAAGGTTACACACTTTGCATAGCCCACCACTCGATGATCTTTATCTGAACTTGCCCTTGTCCAGTTACTGCATTGTGCCATCTGCTTCCATGGATCAACCCCGATTCTACGGACACAAGAAGCCACTCGCCTCTGCCGTGCCTATCACACAGAAAAAGCGAAAGGCGGCAGCCGTTTCCAAGCCAAGGCCAAAGCGACAGGCTAAGGCCCATAAAGAAGACCTTCTGATGTCCCCAAAGGAGAGTGTTTTAAATCACGTAAGCCTTATTATGTCAAGAAGAAATTCGGTGATGTACACTCAACGCAAAACAAATGGCAGCCAACCGATCAAACCCGCAGGCCACTTCCTCATTTATGCTTTGACGACTCTGCCGCCGCTCTCACGGAAATCTACAGCCATACTTCTCCACTACTCGTCCACGACGCTGCCGCCGCTCTCCCGGAAACCCACAGGCCATCTTCACCACTGCTCTTTGATGCCGCTGCCGCTGGTGCCCCTGAAATCCACGGGTCACTTTTTCCATTACGCTTAGACGACTCTGCCACTTCTCACCCGGAAATCCACAGGTCGCTTTCTCCATCCCTCTTCGACGACGCTGCCGCTTCTCTCCCAGAAATCCACAGGTCACCTCCTCCATCCTTCTTCAACGACGCTGCCGCTTCTCTCCATGGAACCCCCATCTCATCCTCCGTAGCACCCATCCACCCAGATGTTCACAGCACGCCATGCACAAGAACCAGCTCGTTAGACCGCATGCTGAATGGGTTAAGTGTGGATATCCCCGGGAACTCTACTGTGCTGATAAAGATAGATCTGCTTTTAGAGACCATGCTAAATATGGATCAATGGATGCAGAAGATGGAACAATGGATGGAGAAGATGGATCGATGGATGGAGAAGAAAGAGACTGACATAGCGGGGATACATAATTTGTTCGATGTTCATGCCCCTGTATCCCCAACGCCGGAGCAGGAGGGTGGCATGGATGTGATGAATGGGACCTTCGACCACCTCCAAACACCAAGCGCACCCCCTCCACCAGAAGAATTTGTGCACATGTATGCTGTTGAGGAGGAGGATAACATGACAACCCCATCAAGACCATGCCAGGAGACAACACGGCGACCAAGACAGGAGGAAAGCTTCCTCCCAGACAACCTACCCTCACCCGCCGCCACAAGCACACCCGCTCCCAGAAGAACACCCACTCCCAGAACCCAACCTACATACACTTGCATCGATACGGTGCCCGACATCATTCTGCGCTAGCTGCCACTGGCACTCAGGGAGAAGTATAGGGTGATGAGTGCTGGTGCACCCCACAAGTATGCCATGTTAATTTTTAAGCACCACGTGTCCTACTTGGTGTACTGCGGGTGGGTCTACAATGTGAACTACGAAGGAAATCGCGACAAAAGGGCGCTTCCTGAAAATTTAAGAAGGACTATTGTGGAGGAATTGCGGCGCTATTTTTCAATTACAGATCCTTTAATGAAAATCGTTCGAGACTCCATTAATGTTATTTTGTGCCATACAAGGTATCAGCCCTGGAAGGACAATCTGGTAGGGATCGCATTTGCGTGACTGTTCAACTGTTGTTTATTTTTTGTAAATGTTTTGACTTTCTGTACTTTAATAAAGGAGATGTTGCGTTTTTTTAAATTTTATGAATAAATAATTTTTTTAATAACACCATACTGTTGTGCTGTACATGTTTTGAGTTTCTGTACTTTTAATAAAGGAGATGTTGCGTTTTTTAAATTTTATGAATTCCCTTTTTTTTTAATAACACCATACTGTTGTGCTGTGCATGTTTTGAGTTTCTGTACTTTAATAAAGGAGATGTTGCGTGTTTTAACTTGTATTAATAAAGAAATGTTTTTACTTACTGTACACAGGACCTGCACAATTCCAGTCCTCGAGGGCTGCAAACAGGCCTTAAAACCGGGGCTGTTTGTGGCCCTCGAGGACTGGAGTTGTGCAGGCCTGACTGACTGTAAATGTTTTGAATTTCTGTACATATATGTTTTCACTAGCAGTTGACCATACACCTGTTGATGTTTTGAATTGCTGTACACTTAAAATGTTTTTACATTGTATTTGTAAATAAATGTTTTTGTACTTACTCCACCAATAAAAGAAAATATTGATTTGCTTTAAATTGTTCCATTGTCTCCTTTTATACTGTAACAACATAGAGTGTTTCTAGAACATACTGTACAGTACTGTTCAGGCATACTGCACTGTATACTGTAGGCATGCTCCGTACTGTACATCACAAGAGTATTACAACAATACTGTATGCTGTACGGGTATAGAATACACATTTGTACTGGAATACATGTAGAATAAATGCATACATTTTATTTTTTCGGGTTTATTATACAGTATATATAAAAAAGTATTGTATACGGTCTGAAAACAACAGCATACTGTTTCAGGTATTCTATCCTAATCAATAACAATGGCCACTAAACTGTAGACTCCTTTACTTGTTTTTTTTTATTCAGATTCAGCAATGTGCAGACATGCAGACATTGTAACACAAAGCGATATTATCCATCGAAATCCTTCCATTTGCCGTTTTCCGCATGAGATGACAAAGTTCTCTTTTCTGAGGAACAAAAAAAAAGTAAAAGTTTTACTTTAATGGTCAGTCAGTCCCCTAAAGAAGTTCCACAGTCAGTCCCACCAATAATTTTCTCGGGAGGCATCTCCTGTTCACATGCGCATGCGCCTACCGTCGATGTGATGACACACATATGCATTTCAAGAAGGTTCCAATGCGCATGCGCCTAGCTTTTCACCAATTTTGCAGTATATACTGTAGAAGCTGCTCAGCCAATGATATTGCTTACAGGAGAATCGCTCAACTTTTGAATCGCATTGATATTGATATTTTCAAAATAAAAAAAACAGAAAAAAATACGGCAACATTACTCACCATAGACTTTCCCAATCAGCTGGCGCCAAGCCACTGCCAGTCCCGTATTCTTGATCATATACGTCATTGACAGGTGACAGCGGGACTACTAAACCTGTAGTCAGCTGATGAGGCTGGAAATCGCTTAGGTACATGCAAGCTTGCTCGAATCTGTACGTGAAATCTGGCTCAGGCTGCAGGTATCCGGGCGGGGACAGACAACAAGGGTTGCCGGTCACCAGGTTTTCACTGACGGTCGGACCGCCATTGGAAGCTGCCGCTGTCGCTGTCGCATTGCTTGCCAGCGACTGACGTTTTAGTTGGTTTTAACACGACCTTTCGCCTTTTGCAGTCTCCATGATCATAGATACGGGAAAAACCCGGTGATACACACCAATACCCTCCAATAACATCGGGATCAATACGAAAAAAACATGGATCGCTACATAACTTTTTCCTTATTGCACGCTTCAACACATGAGCATCTGGTGAAAATTTGTAAAAGTCATAGTTTTCGATAAAATACTGATAAATTTGAACAACTGTTGCCATCTTATCATCTGTTGCATTAATCGCGGCCCACATTAAATAAGCTTACGTTCTGTCGAGTTTTTGGAACACGGACTGCAGTTGTGCGCTCATGGTGGGACTCTCAGGACAAAACCAGACCAGAAACTGTGCTTGTCTTTTTTAATATGAAAAGCCTAAATTGATACATTATTGTAACTTCTTCCTTCAGTCCCAAGGCCAATTTACAATGGACAACTGTGGTATTTTTTTAAACACCTGCAAGTCGACACATTACTGAAGCGCATGCGCATTACAATTCATGAATATCTGCCATCTGGCGGATACGCGAAGAATTGCAACCAATTAAATCCGAACCATTATCAATAAACACATCAACCGAACATCAACCGCGGGTGTGAATGCAACATGAATGTGGTATAAATGCGGTCAGAATGCGGCATGAACGTGGTGAAGTGCAGTGAAGTGCGTGGCATTCGGAAAAAATCCCGAAAAAATTTGAAGATGTTGGAGAATAAAAGGGGCCGCGGCTGTAGCCCTACCCAGGATGAAGGCCTTCCTCCTCTTCCTCCTTGTCCTCCATGGGCAGAAACATTACAATTAAAAAACAAACTACTGTCCACTAACTCCTTAATCACCTTAGCGGTTAGTAAACGCTATAGTAATTAAGGGGTTAACCCCCCTCCCCAGCTACCCACCCAGGAGGCCTAACCACCCTCCACGGAAAAATACCCCCACCCCCTCTACCCATTGATTGTCACAGTTGTAGACCATGCCCCCAATATGTACATGGATTGTCACTATGACAATGAATGGGCAAGCAAAAAAAAAGAGAGCCACAAAATAAAACACATTACATTTAAATAAAAACAAGCATTTCTCAATAAAGCCATTGATTGTGTCTGTGGTAAACCATCCCCCCACAATATGGATTGCCACAATGACGATGAATGGGCAAGCAAAAAAAACATCCCCCATCCTACTCGGGCACCATCTTTTGACCTACAACGCAATGCTCTTCATCAGTCTTTGCGAAGAAGTCCATGATCATTGATTGAAGAGACATCTCCAGTAAGTTCTTTCCTTCTTTCTTTTCTTCTTCCTTCTTTCTTTTTTTCCTGTCTCCTCTGCTGTACAATCCAAAAGGGTCCGGAGATGTTGACCCAATGTCTTCTTTTGGTCAAATGAGACGGGACAGGCCATGTACAAAGCCTGTGAAGGGATTAATACCTCCTGCAACCTTCTCGGTAGGCCAAACCACCCACCCAAGGGCACCTACAATGCTTTAGCAATGTTTTATTTTATTTTGAAAACACAGTATTGAAGCAGGGGTTTTACCCCTTCATTGCTTTAGCAATGTTTTATTTTATTTTGATAACACAGTATTGAAGCAGGGGTTTTCCGGAGATGAACTGCATTAATTTAAGCAGGGACCCCCTGCTTCCCGAATTACAAGACCCGGTATGGGGTGCCTGTATCTCCCTGTACACTGGCGACACGCTTTATTGCGCATCGGCCAGATCCGCAAGCCGGGAGATTTCCCGGCTTGCTAGTGGCCGCCCCTCGGCGTGCCGCGCGTCATAGATGCGCGGTCACGCGTCTTCGGGAGCGTGCGCCCCCTGCACGCGCGTCCAGGGGCTCCCCGAGGGAGCCCTGGTGTCCCGCGATCGCGGGACAGCGGCAGGGGGTTCCGGGGGACCCGGCGGACCCGGCAGCGGTAGGGAGAGCGCCCCGATCGGAGGGCGCTCTTCCGCTGCTTCGGCGCGCGCCCGTCACTCTCGGGCGCGCGCCAGGCTACTGCTGCGGCACAGAACGGGCAAATGCTCGAATAAACTGTGCCGCAGCAGTATATTTAAATATTCCACATCACGTGACATTTAAATGCACAGGAGATACTGGCCCCCCATAACACAGGAAGCTGGGGTTCCCCAGACCTGTAATAAATGCGGTTCAACTCCGGAGACCCCCTGCTACAATACTATGTTATGCGATCTCCTGTAAGAGCTGTGCAGGGAGAGGCAGCTCTCTGTCAGCTCTTTCTGTGCAGCTCTTACAGACGGCGGGAAGATCGAAGCGGTAGAACTTAGAAAAAGGCTGAGATAATGACACTGCTATCTCGAGCAGTAATGGCATTTTCCTACCTCGGTTTCTTCTTAATTCATTGTGAATACTGTAATAACACAAATGTCAGAGAGCGAGTTAGGATCATGTTAAAGCGTTTCGATTTGGCAGTGATAACATTGAAGTTTAGTGAATAGGCCACTTTGAATGCAAAATAAGTACCTGTATGAAAACTACTATGTATTCAAAATTAAATGTTAACATTGTTATATATGTGCTTTATACAATCTGGTAAAATAAAAATGTGTTCATACCTGTATCCTTGCTTTCAAACGTTGTTATCAAATAAACGCCTTGACCAAAAGCAGTTGTTGATAAAAGGAACTGTAGCAAAAAGCAAAGAGTATATTCTTATTACTAATATATCTTAGTCTCTAGTGCTTTTTGTGGCCAAATTAGAATTGAAAAGTAGTGGCATTGTGGTTGATTGCATTTTATGTGTATATCTATATATTTGGTCAAAGTGGGTTTTCCACTTTAGTTTTATTTAAATTTAGATAAAGGGTTTTTTTTAATACGTAAAAATGTAGCTGGTTTATTCACTACAATTACACATCCCCTCTGAATACAGCAGACACTTTGGGTAATTATTTTCAAAGTGTAACAATGATTCAAACTTAATTTTTGCCTGATTTGTACAGTATAGTTTCTCTGAACCGGCGGACTTATCTGCCAGTTTTAAGTTTAACTTTCTAAATTAGCAGGTCTTTTATGTTCCTGTGTTTGGACATACCCAATGTGGTAATTCTCTCTCCAATTGTTCTCTCTGCAATTGTTGCTGCCCATCAATCTGGGAAGGGTTATAAGGCCATTTCCAAACAATTTAAAGTCCATCATACTACAGTGAGAAAGATTATTCAAAAGTGGAAAATATTCAAGACAGTTGCCAATCTTCCCAGGAGTGGACGTCCCAGCAATTTCACTCCAAGGTCAGACCATGCAATGCTCAGAGAAATTGCAAAAAAAACAAGAGTTACATCTCAGACTCTACAGGCCTCAGTTAGCATGTTAAATGTTAAAGTTCATGACAGTACAATTAGAAAAAGACTGAACAAGTATGGTTTGTTTGGAAGGGTTGCCAGGAGAAAGACTCTTCTCTCTAAAAAGAACATGGCAGCATGACTTAGGTTTGTAAAGTTGCATCTGAATAAACCACAAGACTTCTGGAACAATGTCCTTTGGACAGACAAGACCAAAGTGAAGATGTTTGGCCATAATGCACAGCGCCACGTTTGGCGAAAACCAAACATTGCATATCAGCACAAACACCTCATACCAACTGTCAAGCAAGGTGGTGGAGAGGTGATGATTTGGGTTTGTTTTGCAGCCATAACTTTGCAGTCATTGAGTCGACCATGAACTCATCTGTATACCAAAGTATTCTAGAGTCAAATGTGAGGCCATCTGTCCGACAGCTAAAGCTTGACCAAAATTAGGAAATTTAACAGGACAATGATCCCAAGCACACCAGCAAATCTACAACAGAATGGCTGAAACAGAAAAGAATCAAGGTATTGCAATGACCCAGTTAAAGTCCAGATCTCAACCTGATTGAAATGCTGTAGCTGGACCTTAAGAGAGCTGTGCATAAACAAATGTCCACATGTTACATGTAACTTCACTACCCTTTCACAAGGTGCAGCACCTTTTATATCTGCTCAATTGGGATCAAAGTACAAACATTTATATTTTTACTGGGTATAGTAGTAGCACCAATTGTAAAAAAAAATATGTTGTTCTTCTTGAACACTTGCTTCATTGTGGACCCCTTAGAGATTGAAAAAGTTTGGCATATTCTCAAAACGATTTTATAACTTTGCTCTGATTGCTGCAGCTTTGTAATTGGGGTAGCTTTTATTTCTCAAAGTATAAGCCCTTTTCTAATTAAATGTTTGTTGTATAATGTGTGGTTTATGTAGCTGTGTTGTTTAGAGTCAGATATTCAAGTCTAATTTTAATAAGCTAATAACATCTTGAAAATATAAAAATGTGTTAAACTGTAAACTTCAGATAAAGTTTGATATATCTTAAAGGGATCTTCTACAATCTAATGGATTGCACAATCCAACACTACAGCAATTGCCTTGATGAATGGATTGATATCACAAACTATATCTATTATGCCAGGATTCCCAAACCTCCAATAAAGGTTATATCCCCACATTCCTTCATTAAGTGCCATTGACTTAAATGGCAGTGAAAGTGGAATCGCATTGCAACAACTTATATTGGAGGTTAGTTAATCTTCCCCTTAGGAACTATTTCAATAACTGTGATGGGCCGAAAACTCCCATGGACTTAAATGAGCCGTTAAACTATTGTGTTTATAGGCCCCTTGCCATAACTGCAAATCCATTCAATCACCTTGTTTTAGTCATGTCCTAAAAGTACCTCTGAATACAGTACTTCTTGAAGTCGGATTTCCTTCTCATACACCTGCTTTCGAACCATGCTAGCCATACTTATCATCCAAGTCAGCATCATTATCAGAGGGAAAATGAAACCAATGTTGTTCAGGAAGCTGTACCAAGAACATATGTGTTATTATATTATAGACAAAAAAATGTCTTTGTCCTAAAAAAAAAAAAAAAAATGATCAACACCAAACTCTAAGGAGTAGACGAAAACTCCCATTCAATTCAATGGACATTTTTGGTCAATGGCA
The DNA here is from genome assembly GCA_036426205.1 of Ascaphus truei. Taxonomy (NCBI): domain Eukaryota; kingdom Metazoa; phylum Chordata; class Amphibia; order Anura; family Ascaphidae; genus Ascaphus; species Ascaphus truei. The sequence continues at coordinate 75,405 of WSYH01002303.1, read as the reverse complement.
ACTCGGGATATATATAGAATATATATATAGAATAAGATTCTAATACATAAAATATTTGCCTAAAGAAAAGAGTATTCTTATCCTAGCAGAGATGCTTCCCTCTGTTTACAAGCAAGAGCTTATAACAGTAGACCCCTTTTCAACATTCAACAGAAAGAAATGTCAAATAGACATTAAACTCTGGTCATACTAAAAAATATGTTGGTTTTAATAACACCTCAATCCATTACGTAGAACAATTAGATTTGTTGAAGTCTATGACAGTATTAATGGACCAGGAAAAGAAGTTATATCAGTGGCGCTCAACACTGTAATGATCAAAGCAATTCTAATAGATATTATAAAATATATATTATAAAATATACAACCAGAGCCACAGAAATCGCCCGTCCGATTGGATGCTCCACGTGGTAAGGGTAAACATGTATTAATGGACCAACAACAGAGTGTTCACTATTTTTGTAAAATAAATATGCTGTTTTAGGCCACTATCTTATCAATATGAACCACTCATTAAACAGAATGGGGCATATTCAATATGCTCTGATATTGCTAATGGACAAATCAAACAAAACGACATGCATTTTGACACAATACAAAATCTGGCGTTCAAAACATGTTCATTAACAATCTACAGATGTAGCACTGTTCAGAATAACATAGAATTAAGCAAATGCGCGCAGTCTCAATAGATCCCCTTGATTCAAAGTATGTGCTCTCCCTCTGCAGCTTTCACTCTCCCGTGGTCAGCGGGGTGGATAGGAAACATGTAAACAAAAAGAAAGCGCAAAAAGGAAAAACACAGTTAGTAAAAATAATTGTCTTCATACCAATTAAAATAAAACTAATAAGAAAATACATAAAAAGGATTCACATGAACCCACAATTTCACAATGACAAGGCACTAATGAGGATCCCTGCAACAAATGCCCATAGATCTAGTGATGGAAAAAGTCCTGGGAAATAGCTAGATGTTATTAGCTTGCATGTGGTTGAGACAGAGACCAGCTTTCATGCAAAGCCAGGGGAAAACCACCGCAATCGACCGAGCACCCGTCGTCACGTCTGCTCCTCGATGCGTGATGACGTCACCTCTACGCGTTTTGCATCATATGACACTTCTTCAGGATGTATGTCTAGCCACTCCCATAGCTGCTCTTATATAACAAAAACGGATAATTCCACTGTCAATGGGAGCTAGTATAGGTGTATTACAGCCATCCAATTAATGTACAACCAAAACTTTATGCAAAATCGGACATTGCACATAAACAAACATTGAAAAAAAAAACAATACAAAACTTTATACAAAATCGGACATTGCACATAAACAAACATTGCACAAAAAACTTTATACAAAACTTTATAACAAACATTGCACAAAAAACTATACAAAACTTTATACAAAATCGGACATTGCACATAAACAAACATTGCACAAAAAACTTTATACAAAACTTTATACAAAATTGGACATTGTACATAAACAAACATTGCACAAAAAATCTACCCACTTTATACTCAAAAGAAATATCTAATAGAAATCACTATCTATGACATTGTGTATAGACATATTGGAAAAGTATATATGAATATTTAATTAATTAATATATATATATATTTGATGTGTATAATGAAACACTACAGAGATTTTGAAAAACCCAACATAATAAATATTGACAGAATGTTATATATATTACCATCTAAACAATTAGTGGTATTGATAAATGGTTTGTATGTTGGCTACATAAAGTGACAGGACATACAAAATACATACTGCTAATACATTAAAAAATATATGTAAAAAAACATCACTCAGAGATTAGGATAAGTATTAGAAAATAAAATATATAGATTCTAAAAAAAAAGGTGGGGGAAGGGAGGGGAAGAGGGGAAGGGGGGCAGTAAGGGGAATAATAGTAGTAGATACATACATATTCCAAAATGTGCAGTGCCAGAGTTTGTACAATATCAGCAATAGAAATTCAGTCCAAAGCGTGCATGCATACATTAAATATCACCACAATGAGTGTAACTTCCAGGACTATTCTAACGACGCTCCGTATATAGTTATGATAGCAGCTATCATGTGAGCAAATTTTCCGCAGATTAATGTTGAAGAATATAAATTGATCAATCATGTGCAGTTCATTCTCCTTAATGTTACATCTCCCTCATCACATCAATGCACATTTGGTCTGTCTGCACTCAATCACTCACAATTTGCTGTAACTTACATACATTGATGCAAATATTAATGTACACTAGGGTATGTGGTTGACCTTTAAAGTTTATATCACAGTTCTTAATATGAAATCTTACAATTCAGAATCTCCCATTGATTAATTTAAATATACTGGATGTTTGAAATGCTGTGTGCATCAGCGGAATAGAGAATATATAACACAAATTTCACCCTCTGAATAGTCCACTTCATACAAAGAGACTGTGTATAAACATAACTTTTCTTTTGTGCGCTAGCTCTCCTCCGTGTGGGCCTCATGAATGCCAAACCACAACATAGTGCCATCTTATATGCTCTACTCCTCCAGCTTACAGTGCATTTCAGTTGGACTCATGGGCATTGATTTTAATAAGAACATTTTATATGTTTGTCTTTCTTTATATTTTTGTAAGTGTTTTATTTATTGAGATTAAATTGTGACATCATCTACTTAACGAGTGAATAATTATTGATGTAATATTATTATGGAGATAATAAAAGAGGGGGAATCTGGTCAAGCGATTTGGGATGCCCCTGCAAGGGATTTAAAGTAATAATAAAAAAATCAGAATGGGTGCTAAGACAAATCGTCCAGTCAAGGAGTAGATCAGGAGTAAAAGGGAGTCAACTAAAATTTAAAAAGATATCAAAAGATAGCAAAAAAGGTAATGTAAGGACTACAAAAAGTTAAGGTAGCATCCAACGTTTCGGTGCCAACATGCACCTTCATCAGGAGCCAGCACCCCCTTCTGAGGTAAATATCTCTGGAAGCAGGGGCTCCCCAGAGCTGAAATCAACAGGGTTCACCTCCTGAGACCCCCATGCTTCAATCCTGTATACATTACTTTTTTTAAATGACAAAAAAAATGGCTGGGGTTGCTCCTTTAAAGTTAACACAGGAGTTAAGATTTTTTTTTTCTTGGTCTTCGGCTATACCTGCCATTACAGTACGTGCTTCTACAGTACCTAACGCTGGGTAGCAGAAAATGCTTTGACCTTGTCCAGGGTTCTGAAGTCACCCACTTTGAATTCCAAATTGCTTTAGGTCAAAATATGTATCCAAGTCCTGTATATTAACCCCTTTGAAGCCATAGTTGCCATGAAGGCAGGCATTATAAAAGGAAGGAAAACTTGCACTGGTGAATACACCTGAAGTGCAAGGTGAGTGCGCTAGTATTATAGAGGGTTTTCTTCCTCCACTTGTATTATGTAAAAATAAATGGACCAAGTGTTAATAATATGCAGTATAGAACATGTTGGTTAAATTTGCGGAAAGAATGAGTAATGTGTTTGTTCGAAAATATTTTAATTCATTGTACAGAATAACTCTCTGTCATTCTAGTGAGATTAGATATGCAAATTCTAGGAATTTAGAGTAACATGCACACAGGTGTACATTTGATTTGTTTCTCCTGGTTTCTGGGACTATATACTACGTGCACGCACAAACAGAACCCATCTCTTGATGAAATCAGCTTATCTGAAGAAGCGCGTAGGGATACATGCTGCTGAGATGCGGTGTGCAAAGAAATTCAGAATCACCGCGCCGGAGAAGGAGTGTGTACTCAACCCTGAAGATTATGAACTTTCCTGACTGGAACGTTGCATGTCTGCTGCTGGTTGCCAGAGGACTCCCTAAAGGGCAGCACATATTGTGAGGAGGGGATCGTGCGACTGTTCGAGCAGAGCAGAATAAGCAAAGCACTTCCTGGTGACATGTTGGGGCATGAGTTATCCATAACATGCACAAAAACTTTGGATGTTTGTGAGTTTTTAATTGTCATTGTCCAAGTCCAATCAATTTTATTTAACGATATCCCACTATGATCAGACGCTTTTTCATCTTTTGTTTTTCTATTCATGTCGTGTGAAGGAAGGTACAGTAGTTGTACCCGTGAAGAAGGCTGCCAGCATCCTAGATTCATCAAAATCAACCAATTATGGTTGTAGTGACATCGGACTGTTTTTATGATTTTTTATTTGATTTTTTCTTGGACATTTTATTTATTTTCATTTGTACTATTCACACACCTTATTAGCTTATCAGAAGAACTATTGTTTTGGTATAAGCTTATATTCTAGCTTTCATAAATTTATATTGATTTACTAGTTTATTATATATATTTTTTTGTGCATTTATAAATGTTGTATATTGAGATGGTTTAAACTATATGTTATTTTTAGTATCATTGCAAATACCCCAATTACTGGCATTTAAATTTGCACATATTGCTAAAAAAAATTAGGCGCAGTCTAACTGAAATATATTCTGTGTTTTATATATAATTTTTTTTGTACATACAGTAGAGGGGAGCCCTCATTAGTCTCTTATTTTTTTGATTATTCTTTTGAGCCCCAGTCTCCTATGGACTGTTAAACTACTGTACATACTGTAGGGCCTCATGCTATCAGCAGTGATAAGCCCCTTATCGCCAGCTTTTCGGCAAAAAAAGTAATCCCAGATAAGATGGCGATAAGAGCAAAAATCGAATTTTTTTTGGTCGAGAAAAAAAAATCGTCAAAAGTGTGCTTATCGCCAGCTTCTCAAACTCGCTCAATTCTAGTAGCCCCCGATCAGCTTATCGAGGCTAATCGCAGCTCCAGAATGGAGCTTTCCTCTAAAAATCGTCCCGCCACAAAAACTTGGCAAGAAGGTGGTGAGAAGCTGCCGATGAGCAGCGAAACAGCTCTTAGATGCCAGGGGACTCCAGAGCTGATATCCATTAATATCACATCCGGAGACCCCCGGTATGAATCAGATGCATGAAAAATGCATTTACAGGCAACTTCATTACCTTAGTGGCTAACTGCTAAGGCAATAAAAGGGTTAACCACCAGTGTCATACTTATTGTGGGTAGCGGGGTAGGTGAAGGTGGTATTTGGCCCTTGGTGTGTGTGTAGGCCTTGTGGGGGCTTGCGGTTGGACTTAACCACTTCATTACCTTAGCGGTTAATACCGCTATGGTAAGGAAGGGGTTAACCCCTCCCGCTACCCACCCGGTAGGCCTAAACACCCATCCTTGGTGCTTCTACCCCCTTCACCCACCACTGCTACCCAAAATACAAATAAATACACACAAAAGCCCTACTAGCCACCTCCTAGGCCATCAAAATCCATTACAATATGTCCGCAGGCCCCACAGGGCACCCACGGGTGATTCCCACAGGTGTCTGGGTGCCCTCGGGTAATCTGGGCTCAGCATACCTTCCTTTTTCAAGTAATGCCTTGTGGTGAGTTATGTCCTGCACTAAGCAGAGAGCACTGACCACAATGTCGTACTTGCAAAGTCTCGGCCACACTCTCAAATACTAATAATATTATGGAGAGTATTGTGAGATTATTATAAAGAAAGGTCACTCAGAGTTTGTATAAGATAAGGTTTATCATTTATTGTATCACAACAATATTAAGAAATATCAGAAATATCAGAAATATCAGAAATATCACAACAAGCTTCTTATAAGCTGATGGCTAGCAGTTTCAGTATGTTATCAATCCATTCCTAACTATGCAGAGATTATATAGCTAATATGCATTGTCAATATTCACAAACCAAAAGATATTACGATAGGTCAGCCAGTCCCAGCTCAAGTCTCATCTGTGTGACTTCACACCTAAGTTCGGTTCTGGTTTAACATGGCGTCTCGCAAACCTATTATAGTGTTTCATTGTTTGCTGCCTACGTGTGACACGTGTCATGTGTCCATGCTCTGTGGTTTGTGACGTATGATGATTACCATCAGGAATTACAGTGTGTGACGTATGATATATTTCATAAGTTTACCGTTAGACCACGGCCTGTTTACCGGTGTTAGTTCCCCTTTTATGTCTATGTAACCTGTCCCAATATTCTGCCACTTCTCAGCAAAACAAGCTATTATTTCTAAGACAAGAAAAACCAGGATTTTAACAGTATACTCTAAGCTATACTAGGCCTTATAATGATACTATGTATATATGTACCTGTGACCTGTATTCATTATGCGTTATATGCCAGAAAATACCTGTAATCCATAACACCCTCTCCTACACATAATTATCATATTTTTGCAAATACAGATAAACTATCAAAGCAGAAAATATTCATTATGTGTACTTTTGGAAGACAGTGTCACCGCTCTCTGATGTTGATGAGCTTGAACTCACAGGAGTATGTGATTGATCGCCAAAACACCCACAACTGCGCATATGTGCACAAGTTATTCCACGATGGGAAGGTATCAATTTGTAAAAATCACCCAATTGTAAAGCGGGTTGATGTTGATGTTCATACATACTTAAAAGCGTAGTATCCCAACGGGCCCCAAAACAATGTTGATGTTTATTACCTGAACATGCAAACAAAGTGGTACAATTATATGACCCGTGGCTAACAATGCTGATATGACCTTTTTCAATTGTATAAAACGACATTTGAAATATTTGACGGTGAATGTCTCTACACTTGAAGTTGGGTTGATCACCAAGAGATAGCAAAGATTTCACTTGCCAAAAATTACATAACATTAGCAAGCTACGCGGTAGCAATGTCCCATTAGGTGTTAAAACTGAAAACGGTCCTGAGGAAGCAAGAGAGTTCTGATACATAAAGTCTCTCATCGTGTTGTGAACTGCATGCACTTTGCGTGGTTTCTGATGTGGCAAAACCAGTTCATCTAAGTACATCCTCATGGAAGTTTGATAGGACCGTGGTAGACGCAAGATTTGTGAAGTATCTTTCTTTTCGTCTGTGTCCTTGCAACAAAGCATACTGCAGCAGGTTAGATTTGACCTGTGTGCTTAAAACAGTATATTAGTATCTAGGTAAAAATATAAGAATATATGCTAGAAAGCAAAATGTGATTAAGCTGAATGCCTCTTCATCTTCGGAAGAAAAGAGAAAATACGAAGCAAAATAACAAGGATTATTATCCCTAAAATAAAAAACAATAGTGGTTTCAAATAACCTAGGATTCCAAACGCATTTCCTAATCCACTAAAAATACTTTTAACAGTAGTTTGTAGGCTAGTGCCTATTTTTGTCAAAAAATTACCTGTCTTTGGCCAAAAAGTTTTCAATGATTCACCTAGTGTAGTTAACCACTGGGGAAAATCACCCGGGTGTAAATCAACACGTAGTAATTCACTGTGAACTCTCTGTAAAAGGGTATGTACTATATCATGTGTGAACCCTATAGTAACCTTCATTTTCTTTAAATGTGCCAAATAGGCTGTCATGTAAGGAAGGATCAGTGTGATAGCTGGTACCTGGAAATGTACTCCAGATGTGAGTGTCTGATGTAACAGAGGTGGAATAAGTGTAGTACCATAACACTGTATACTCCCATTAACCGTGACAAGTGATGCCTGAAAAGGAGGAATATCGCAATCCTCTTCTGTAGATAATACTATGTAACTCCCATTATCTAAGCTGTGAATTAATGTAAAAGGAGTTTGAATGGGTATTGCAGTTATCGGGCAATTGCTACCTTGCATTTGATCATTGCAAGGCATGTGCTGTATAATGTCATCACAAATTAAATAACCTCTATCAACACATCTTCTAGTGCTGATGAAAAATTAACGATCACATTTCACAGACATGTACTGGAATGGTTGAGCAACCTGTACCCTTGCGAAATAAGAACCTGTGTGTGTTAAGTGTCCAAAATTAAGCAGTTCCCAATTTGTTGTATAAACCTCTCCTGGAATAAATAATTCATAGTACAAAAATACTTCCCATAATGAGTCATCAGGGTTATGAACTCATCTGTGGTTTCTTTCTCATATGTCATAAACTGTGGTTTGTGAAACATATGCCAGGATCTCAGATTCTTTCAGACTTAAATTAAGAGTCTGTGTGATCGAAGTGAGATTTAAAAGTGATATGTCAACCTTTTTACTTTGCAATGTTAACCTGATAGAAGTAATGTGATTAAGAATAACCAAAGCTTTAATTTCTTCAGATAACACTGTTATGTCTGAAATTGTGTAGGAAGCAAATTTTATCATGTGATCTCTTAACACCAAAATACCTCTCCTTAATTCTTCATCATTTGAGTCAGAGATTTGACTTATAACAGAAACAGAATCACTCAGCAGGTGTCCTGTGGTTATAAGAATATCATCCTTAGTAAGCAATTTTCTTGTAGATGTTTTACTTGAAACTTTACATTCATTCATGAACTCTGTATCATTTTCATAATACACTATGGCATTAATTGTTGCATTCGTACCCCACATTGCCTCTGAGTAGGGCATGTTAACAATATTATGTGTGGTGCACGTATCATAATCACAGGGTTTATCATTTGGAGCTATTTGAACATTCATCAAATCGCTCATTGCCCTGATTACCGTGTCTACATTCATATGCAAACTATCATTGAGACATTTCTGGAACAGGGAGTAGACTTTGTAATTAGGTTTCATAATCATTATTCGCTCCACACACCAAAAACCTCGTAACCCAGAAAAATGTAAAAATCCTTGATCAATCATTTTCGGTTGCCAATTAAAATAGCCTTCCGTGAGATTGTAATAAAAAGAACACGGTTTACAACCGTATTTGAATACTGTAGTGTCCTTATCACAGATTCCTTCATTGATCAATTTCTCCAATGTGATACCACACGCATACTTGAAACCTTTACATGAATGGCTGTAGTATGTAGTATTGGTAAATGTAGCAAAGCGTGGTTGAGTGCAAGTGTCCCATGCTGTAGGTTCACGAAACAACATACCATCACCTTGTGTATTCCATTCTTTCGGGAGTGCTGCTGTCTGTAGCTGTCCAGTTTTAGCATCTTCCATCACATCTTGAAGTTTGTGTAACAGGTCCTCAGCGGTTATTGATGAGTTCCACCATTCTGAGTAAATACTGTCAGAGCAAAAAACAGCAGAAGTATAAGGTCTTACCCCTCCAGGTATTCTGTACTCTTCTTCTTCAGCACCTTCCCAGAATGCCACTCTTGGATCAGTCTGTCCGTTGGGAACGAATCCATTCTGAGTGATTTGACCTGTATTCAGATAGAAAATAGGGTATTGCTTATACCTTATATTGTCCATGGTCACACCAGGCCGAGGGCAATGATCAGCTCTCAGCTCCTTCGTTGGCCATTTACGTGTTCCTTGAAAGTCAATGAAATAGCAATGTCCAAATTCAGCATGACAACGTCGTTCACGGTAGCTTTGCTGTTTCCAATGGTCATGAAGGGGTAAATCATATTTCAGGCTTGTAGATTGCAGCTGTTGCATCTGTGCATTCAGATGTTGTGTCACCAGCTTCCTTCCTTCTGGCGTAGTTATACCAGCTTCTTTAGCTAGCACAGTAGAATCAAACAGCACAACCTGTGAAATCCCCAAAGTCTTTCGTTTCTGGATGATAGGTTTAGGAAACGGCTTCCAATACACACCTTGAGGTATACCCACCGACTGTATCTCCACCGGTTTCAAATCGTAGTGTAGTCCTCGTTTCACGATTCCAGAGTCTGGTGTGGTAATACCGTGTGCAGCTGTACGTTTCCAGTTGATGATCTCGCCTTCTTGCTGAGTCACAAAATGCCATTGTAACCTGAAAATAACGCTGGCCGATATTGCTAGAAATCAAAACAGATTGAGAGACACAAAATAGTCTTAAACAGCCTTTTCTTAGTGATTACCTTAGCCATTGTTTGATAGGCCTTCCGGTAAATATTGCGTTGATCCGGTATGGCAGGTAACACATATATATGTCTTTGGTCACTGTCAGGGGAGTCAGCTTCAGCTTGTAGGACCTCACCTGCGTGATTAGTTTCCACATCCTGTTGTCTTGCAATCTGTGCTTCGAGAGGCTGCAGCTCCATCGAAGTCTGTCGCAGATACGGTGTCTCCTCCATCTTGAACAGTGTCGTTACTGCAATGAGCTGTAGGCTTAAGATTATCGATACTCACTTTTCTTTCTCTGCCTTTAGTATCTTGGATAACAAAGGTTCTTTCATTTATTTTTTTCAGTATTGTGGTAGGTTTCTTCCACTTAGGTCGCAACGGCTTTACCTTAGCAACCCTCTCCTGGACCGATTGTCCAATCTGCGGCGTCCAAGATGCAGGATTACGTGGTGTGTGGGCTGTATGGGAAAAAGAATCCCTCAATTCCTGTAAAATTAATATTTGTTCAAGTCTCCCTGGGACAGAAATAGAATCCTTAGTAAACTGTGTATTCATAGGAGTACCATATAACAGTTCATGTGGTGTTTTACCAGTTATTGTGTTAGGAATATTATTTAGGCCAATTTGAACCGTAACTAAGAGTGGGTACCACTGTGTAAGACGATTAGATAGCATTTTGGTTAAAAGTCGTTTTACCTCGTAATTTCTACGTTTAACGGTTCCAGCGCTTTCCGGATGTGACGGCGAGCTGTAGGCCCAGTCAATACCTACTATTGCGGCCCACTCCTTGGTTTCTGCTGCTGTGAAAGCAGGTCCACCATCGGAATTAAAGGCCTTGGGCTTAGCCACACTTACTAAGGAGTTGAGACAATTAAGCGGAGAGCTAGATGTCGTACTATGAACGGGGTATAACCACGTAAACCTTGTACAAGCATCAACACAAACCAAAACATGTTTGTAGGAATGTGATGCAGGCAAAGGTCCAATATGGTCTAAATATATTAAATCAATCGGTGTGTTCGGTATTGCATTAATAATAAATGGTGGGGTCTGATGATTAGGACTGTTTACCAACCGACATGGTTTACAGTTTCTTAGAACTGTCTTAACTGTTTTCCTCATGTTCGGCCACCAGTATTTGTGTTTCAGTGTCAACAAAACATTTTCTCTCCCTAGGTGAGGGTGTCCCACACTGTCGTGTGCTTGCGTAGCGATCTGCACTCTGCTTGCTACTGGGGGAACAATGTATTCATTAGCATCAATTACAACCATGCAATTATTGTTCACCTGTTTAAATGAGTATTTCTTAGGATACCCAGGTGGATTAGGCCTGGTAGTATCCAGACAAGCATACAACTCTGCATCGAGACTGGCTGACTTTGACTGTGCCCTTGTTAACACTTTGTTATCGGCAAATTTCTGACTTACAGTTTGCGCGAGACTATCTGCAAACTGGTTACCCATAGTATGAACCGATGAACCAAGCGTTCTGTGCGCTGGCTCGTGTACAATTTCAATATCAGGCTTTTGATCAAGATAGGCCGCAATGGCCCTCCACTTAGCAATATGCGTGAGTGGTTTCCTTTTGGCATTCAAAAATCCATTTGACCTCCAAATTGGTAGGTCCTGCAGTGCTGAACGTGCTAAATAAGCGGAATCTGTAACTATAAGTACATGTCCCTTAACTGAGAAGAAAATAAAGTGCGCAACTACAAATTGAGTGACGTGATAATTAGTGATTAAATACAATTTACGTGACCTTGAACAGAGCGTCTGCAGCTGCGATGGAAGGGGGGCTCAGGTACCCCCTAAACTAACAGATAAAAACAGAAAAGACACAGCGCACAACGCTCATAGTGCATTAAACAATATATTGACATAAACAATAAGGTAGGGTGAGTAATGTGCGTACATCAAAGTGAATAATCATAAGCAGTTTTGGGATAATGTTACCCAACGCCTCAGGAAACCGGAACGAGTATCCTCACAAGGGTTGTGGCGCTGGTATCTTGGATGCAGGTGTAAGGATGTGCTCACCACAAACGAGACGGGACCGCGGTGCTGAGGTGGGATAGGAAATAACGCCACCCACAGCCACGAGGGCACGTCTTGATTGAAGAGTGGTCTGGGATTCCGGATCGGGGTAGGAGAGGTACGGTAGGTAGAGAGGCCGTTAGCCAAGTCCGGGGTTAGAGAGAGGGACGTTGTCGTTTACCGTAAGCCAGGATCGGGATGCCAGAGGTGCGGAGAGTCGTGTAGCCGTATGCCAAGTTCGGGATGCCAGAGGTACAGGAAGACGTAGCGGAAGCCGGTTCAGTTCACGAGGAAGTCTGCGAATAGCTAAGGAGGCAGAGAGAGGTGAGAACACTGGTTCTATGCTCAGCCAACGAGTCAGTGACTCTGCAAGGTATATATAAGAGAGAGGATCCAATAGCAGCGCAGCAAGTGGAGGTGTGTGGAAAGGCCAGTTTACAGCAGTGAGTATCGAAGAGGTCCCAGGGGAGGAGCCATAAAGCCCAGCAGCCTGACTGTATTGTTGATGGCCATCAAAAGAGTTTGTTGTGCCTTTAGAGGCGGAGCGCCTCCTGTGGCCCGCGCCTCCGTTATCAGTGCCATCGGCTGCTGTGCGCGGACCCCCGCCCTGCTCCAGAGCAGAAGAGGGAGGAAGACTGCGGCGCGCGCCATAGGAGGAACAGCTGTCGGCGGCTTGCCTCGGAGTCCACGTGCGCCGCGGAGACCCAGACGAGCTGCAGGTAAGTGAGGAGCACGCCGGTGAGCGACGTACTCCGAATCCTCACAGTACCCCCCCCTTCAGGGCGACCTCCGGGCGACCATGAAAGGCTTGGAGGGATTCTTCAATGAGGCCTGTAGAGACGAGGTGCGGGAAGATCCCGGTGAGGAATCCGAACGTTCCTCTGGTCCGACCCTTTCCAGTGAACCAAGTATTTACTACCTCCCTCTGGAAATTCTAGAATCCAGGACAAACTGCACCTCGTATTCCTGTTGACCTTGAATCATATCGGACGTGAGAAGAAGTATTCTTGGAAAAGCGAGGACTCCGAAACACTGGGTTAAGTAGGACACATGGAAGACCGAAGGTATCTTCATAGAAGGGGAAGACGGTCTTGTAAGCCACAGGATTAATCCTCCTAACATATGGTAAAGGGACCGAGGAACTTGGAGCGAGCTTCATGGTAGGAACCTTCAAACGGATATCCTGACGAGAGCCATACCCTGTCTCCTCCGGGGCGAACTCCGGCACTTGGCGTCGAATTCGATCAGCCTGGAGTTTCTGTCTCCCTGTAGCCACCCTTAAGTTTCTCCCTGAATCTTGGACCATAAGACCTTCAGGCGAGAAACGTGCTGTGCCACTGCTGGCACCCCTAGAGAGAGAAGAGAAAGTGAACCGAAACGTCGATAATATGTTGGCAAACCTAAAAAGCGTTGCACGGCTCTAAGAGTAGTGCGATGCGCCAGTCCAGAATAGCCTTAAGTTTTCTGGATCCATATTGAACCGGAGTCCGAGATGACGTAACCCAAAGCCACTGATTTGAGGTGGAACTGACATTCTCCAGCTTCGCAAAAGATGTTCTTCCCCGAAGACGTAACAGTACTGTTGACATGTTTGAGTGTTCTTGAGTGGATTTAGAAAAAAGTGAGATGTCATCCAAGTAAACTAAGAAATGAGTTCAGAATGTCCCGAAAAATCTCGTTGACAAAATCCTGGAAACTGCTGGTGCGTTGCACAACAACCGAACGGCATAACCAGTATTCGTATGGCCGTCAGGGGGTTAAAAGCAGTCTTTCCACTCGTCCCCTCTGCTCGATCCACTAAATTGGTGGCACCTCTTAGATCCAGCTAGAAAGATAGTTGCTCCCTGGAGACGGTCAGAGTTCCGGAATCAAGGCAGAGGGTAGCGATTTTCGAGTGATATTATTCAAACCCCGTGTCTATGCATGGGCGGGAGAACCGTCCTTTTTCTTGACAAGAAGAAGCCTGCTCCGACCGGGAATGATTTTTCTGTGACACCCCTCTCTAAGTTCTCACAATGTAAGTGTTCATGGCCCTTTCTCTGGAGGAGAGGATAGGATCTTGCCCTAAGAGGTGCGCCCGGAAGTGGGGTCATAGGGACAATCAAAACCGGTGCGGAGGTAGAACCTCGGTACGTGCCTTGTCGAATACATCACGGAATTCCCAGTACACAGAGGGTAGGAGTTAATCTTCTCAGATAGGTAGACAATCCACCAATCCTCTGGAAATCTTGGTACATGTCTTGGCACAAGAAGGAGCCCACTGGATGGGTTCCTGATCCGTCCATTCGATGCGAGGATTATGAAGTTGAAGCCAAGGAAGACCCAAAATCAGCTCAGTCAGAGGAGTGGTGGATTACATCGAGGGTAATGATCTCCGTATGGACGTTGACGAACTGCTAGTAGAAGAGGCACCGTCTGTAGCGTGATAAATGCTGGTTTAAGCGGGTCGACCGTCAATGGCCTCCAGTCCCTACCGGCGTCCTCCTGTTGATCAAGGGATATTGTTCAGTCTAGCAAAGTCTCATCAATAAATTACCTGCACCCGGAGTCAATGAACGCTCGTGCCTGAGTGTGAACCCCTCTCCAGAAGTGTTGGGCAAGATTATCCTGGGGGAAGGATGCTCTGGACATGGAGAAGTGTCATATTCCAACGAAACTCTCCGGGATCTCATTGGGAGCTGGCGTTTCCCGTTTTGTGAGACACTGGGGTACAAGCGTGACCGGAATTGCCACAGTACAAGCAAAGACCGGCCTTGCGCCGACGCTGTTTCTCAGCAGGAGACAGCCTGTTGCCTCCCAACTGCATGGGTTCTGGAATTCCCCGGAAGGAGGTAAGGAGCCACGAAGAGGGAGCAAGGTTCTTAGAAACCCGTTGACGGTAATGAGAACGCTCGTACTCCGTCCGCACGCGATCCACCCGAATGGACAGAGCGATTCAACTCTCTCCAGGTTTAGTGGGACGATCTCGTGCGGCAAGCTCATCCTTTAGGGTTTCAGACAGACCTTCCATGCAGAAGATGGGCCTCATTATTCCACCAACCTGTCTCAGCAGCAAGAGTGCAGAAACTCCACTGCATACACCGCAACCGAACGATCTCCCTGGGTTATTGTGTGAAGAGCAGAGCTGCCGTCTTAACCCTCCGTGCGGGATCGAAGACTCTTCGAATCCTCGACGAGAGATCGATGTTCCTTGTGGTGAGCACCCTGTTGTTCCCAAATGGGGGAGGCCCACCCTGCCTGGTCGGTGAAGGGAGTAGATGTAGCCAACCCTGGAGACAGAAGACACAAAGCGAAGGGAGAGAGACGAAATTGGACGAGACATTGGTTAATGAAACCCCGGCATCCTTGGGGATCCCCCGCATAGTGTCTGGGAGTTGGAATCGGGTTCCGGGGCAGACGGAGGGTCGTAGCAGGACTAGCCGGGTACAAGGAGCTGCCACGGTGAAGGTTGCTGATGAGGGCTCGAACCTGAAGAGTAAGGGCATGGACGCTTTGCTGCACGTATCCGTCCGTTTATCTGCTTGGTCTAAATAAGTCCTCTAGTCTGGAAAACAGCAGTATGGGCGTTTAAAGTGCGCTCCACCTCAGCGGGTCCATGTTTGTTGGGCTGAGCATAATTTAAGGATGTGCTCACCCAAACGAGAGGGACCGCGTGCTGGGTGGGATATTGGAAATACGCCACCACACAGCCACGAGGGCACGTCTTGATTGAAGAGTGGTCTGGGGATTCTGGATCGGGGTAGGAGAGGTACGGTAGGTGAGAGGCCGTAGCCAAGTCGGGTTAGAGAGAGGGACGTTGTTCGTTTACCGTAGACCAGGATCGGGATGCCAGAGGTGCGAGAGTCTGTATACCGTCGGCCAATGTCGGGGATGCAGAGGTACAAGAAGACGTAGCGGAAGCCGGTTCATTTCACAGAGGAAGTCTGCGAAATAGACTAAGGAGGCAGAGAGAGTGAGAACAACTGGTTCTATGCTCAGCCAACGAGTCGTGGACCTGCAAGGTATATATAAGAGAGAGGATCCAATAGCAGCGCACAAGTGGAGGTGTGGAAAGGCCAGTTACTGCAGGTATAGGTCCAGAAGAGTCCCAGGGGAGGAGCCCTAAAGCCCAGCAGCTGACTGTATTTGGTTGGCCATCAAAAGGTGTTTGTGCCTTTAAGAGGCGGGAGCGCCTCCGTGTGCCGCGCCTCCGTGTATCAGTGCCATCGGCTGCGTGCGCGGACCCACGTCCCTGCTCCGAGAGCAGAGAAGAGAAGACGTGCGCTTCGCGCATAGGAGAACAGCTGTCGCGGCTTGCCTCCGAGTCCACGGCGCCGCGGGAGACCCAGACGAGCTGCAGGTAAGTAGGAGCACGCCGTGAGCGACGTGACTCCAGAATCCTCACCGCAGGATCCTTTTGGTAGGAAGTAAAGTAGGAAGCCTCTACGAGTTCTTTCTCCCCAGAGCACGAGTCAAACGTCACTACTGTCCCATACAGTGCTTTGCCAGAGCGAAGCCACACCGGCTGGATTCTCTCACTCCCCTCCGTGCGAAGCACTTCCTGGTCGATGACGTCACCGCGGGGGAGATCGCTGGTATGGCGCCGTCAAACGCGATCAGCTCGCGTGGTGGGGTGATGTGAGGTAGAGCTCTTGACCAGTCATCAGTTCCACGCGTTGTCAAACCCGTGGGTTCTCTCAGGAATAAATTAAGTGGTTTCGGATGAATTCTAAATACACACACATCGTACCTCATTGGCTAAGCTACTCCTCTCATAGCCAATGGGGAAGTAGTGGAGGGCGGTTAAAAGTCCCGGTTTCGCGCGTCACTGGTTGTCAATGGCACAGAACATATACTAAAATAACTTTATAACGGACATGTCTAACCACAAATATGGAGGGAACATATATGTGTAAAATCGTTTAATCAAAAAAGACTTATTAAATATAGTAATCAACTCACATTTTGGTCAGTATCAACAGTAGAGAGTGTTTAGCGATCTCTCCACACTCATGTAGAAGCGCCGTACCAGTCCTCTCCGCATCCATCTCTGCTACTTCCGTGTCACGTTCGGGCCGGTAGCGGTGACGCGTGTGACGCGGCCCGGCTCTCGTGAGCTTCACGTTCTGCCAATGCTGGGAATTCACTGCTGGAGCTCTCCGAATGTCTCCCACAGGCTCCTCGGCGGGTCTCTCTCTGCGCGGCAAAACGCTGGCCGCCAACGCGTTTCTCTCCACTGGGCTTCGTCAGGGGTCTGCTAATATACCTAATCCCTACCAGGGTATTATATGTACCCCCCAAAGGATGGCTCAATCTAATAACTAATTCACTGCATGGAACACATTGCTTATTTTTATACAGTGTCATACTAATTAGAATCGCTGCATCTAACAGCTCCAACACTACGAATTATGTGTACTAATTATGAGAAAAAATACTACTAGAAATACACAGCATTCAATATAAACACTATAAGAATATGTATATATAAATACAACGGTATTTTGAACTGAACAACATGTATGGCAAATATGATTGTAATATATATTACGCCAGCTCATAGAATATATAAACAACCATGTGGGAATAGAAATTTATCAGAGGGATTGTGAAGACCATTATGTACACATATAAACAATAATTGTATATCCAACATTTTAATGGCCAAATCAGGAGAATACATTTCAACCACCATATTACACAATGTTTATACTATTAAGAGATAATGCAGTCGTATGATACCAAATTCCCTGAGTGTCAGATGAACCTGTACAACATATAATCATCTGCCAAGTTCTTTAAAGTAGTACTAGGCAATGCCCTTGTTCAATCCTCCGCACAGACCAACACTACATATAACCCTACCACAGGACTCAAGATAATGCCATTTATGTAGCTTTGGGATTGCTCCCTAAATTTGTTGGTCCCCATATAGTATCAGCATAAATTATGGAATTTGAGAGAATATGGAAATGTTTTCCTCATATATGAAGTTCGTGTTTTGATTAATGGACCATATTCCTCGATCAAGAATAGGTGTGTTTATAAACAACTAACAAAGAAAGTGTACCCAAATAAATTGTAAACATATAGATTCTACAAAATCAATATTCTAATATAGTGATACTATAATCATATATCTTCAACATTAATGTGTACTCACCCAAATTATTGATATGTGTTAGTTTATGTAATTGGAAACAATTCCCACATAATCTTATATATATGTATATAATATCTACTCATGTGTTAAATTAGACAGTGTATATATTCAATTTATACAATAATCAATAAAATACATTGTGTAAACGAAAAACGTGCATTTAGACATAAATGTTTAATTAGTTATTGTGGGTAAAAACAGATACGTGAGCCCAACATGTATTAATTAAACCTCTATTGTGATATTAAATTATGATGCAAATATCCCTTCTGTTCATAAGTCTCCTATACAGACATAAGTCTTGATTCATAAGTACTGCCAAAAAAGCATAGATAGAACATTAATTAATGGCCCAAGTTATATAGGCTCCTTGTAATGTATCGGTGTGTATATAGAGAGTTATTCTATCTTAACAAATTCAGGGGAAATTTCGCTATAATTATTCATAGTAAACATATTATTCTATGTAACTTAGTCACCATCAAGCTTATTAGATCACAGGTAACTGACCAAGGACTTTACACTCTAATCTCAGCGGGAGCGGAGCAGGACTTTGTTCACACATGTACACCCTATCTCCTGCCGCCAGGGGGGATAGAGGTGTTACACGTTATCACTTAAAGGGGCATTAACTCAAGTTAACACCTTGTTAAGTCAATAACATTGCTCTGTGGATCTAGGCCTGAGAAGAAAATACAAACCACTCACATGACCCTTAATACACTTCAGTTTTTCATGAAATTAATTTACACAGCATTTTTGTGCAATTTCTTGCAAAATGCACTGGAAATCTGTAAATATAATATATATATATTATATAATATATATCTATATATATTTCTATATAGATATTATATATATAATATAATAGATATATATACAATTACGTTCATCGTGGGCTTTAGCCAAAATCTTTGCAGCCTTCAAATTTTTTTTTTAATGCTTTCATTTTTGTGTTTGCATTTTGACGACATTCGGAAATTTGTGAACTTGATTTTATGGCCCTTACTGTATATCAATAGTTAAAAAAAACATATTTCTGGAATAATATGAGAATCTCTGAACTTTTTCTATCCAATGTTGATTTTTAAAACTTGATCCTTTATTTTGCTTTGGGATTTTGAGATTTTTTCCCTAAAGATTGTTATCAATAATCATTAATAGAACCGGCATAGAATCATACATTTGTGTCCTGGAGAAACAATAATTCATGATTGGATAGTAATACATATAAAAATTAAATGAAATCAAATTTGTTTTTGTTTTTAAAAAAAAAAAAAATGATACTTAGGGCCTGAAAGTGTTGTTGGTACAGTATTTATTTCAAAATATGTTAATAGTGCTGCATTTGAATATGCACAATTAGGACAACTGCTACTTTGAACAAAACATTAAATAGTTGTATACAGTACATGTTACTTACTGACTAAAAAGTTGTTCTGTTGCATTAGCTCCTTAGCTTTTTCCTCCAAGTTCTCAGAAGAGTTAAAGGGCAGAAAGCGATCCAAGCAAGCACATTAGGAAATATTTACCACCAATTGGGATAACTGGTCCATCTGTTGAGTAATCGAGCTATTTAGCATTTGATTCATTATGCGTCCTATAATAAATAAATAAATTCATGTACTGTATCAGGAAATGTATTATCCTTCATACCAACATAAAAGGGTAATATTATCAGAAAGAAGTGCAAAAGGTAACACCAGATTTATCAAAGAAATCAATCCCATTGAAAGCAATAGAGTGTTTTGTGTCACAGTTTTAGAGCCTGGATGCTTTGACACACACTGCAAAGAAGAGTTGCAATTTAGTTTAAGTAATTGGGTGTGAATCATCTTTATATATGAAATGTTACATACTTTTTGAATTATCCCTCATCTTTTATGTGCTTCCAAATGGGAGATTGAAAGTTCTTGTTGCAAACTAAGCTTTGACCCATCCAAAACAAAATGTAACAAAATATGGGCTACAATACCTATGGAAACGTTGATGTATGTGATTAATAATTATTTCCACATATTTGAGGCTATTTGGTCCCTTTACCTGCAATATCAATGTAGCTAAAATAAGTTTTTTTCTCCGCAATATTACAAAGATACGCCCTTTCCTCTGTTGCTCGACTGCTAAAACTCTGACACAGGCCCTCATTCTCTCCATCTCGATTACTGTAACCTCCTGCTGTCTGGCCTTCTTGCCTCTCACCTGTCTCCCATACAATCTATACTAAACGCTGCTGCCAGAATCACTCTTTTCTTTCCTAAATCTGATTCAGCGTCTCTCCTGCTGAAATCCCTCTCCTGGCTTCCTATCAAATCCCGTATCACACACTCAATTCTCCTCCTCACTTAAAGCTTTAACTCTTCTGCTCCTCCTTACATCTCAGTAAAATAAATGAGTACAAAATGATTGGACTCCGAAGAAAATTCGCTTAACTGCACACCACTAATTAAAATATAACTTTTAATGAATTACTTAAAACATATACTGTATTACCAAATGTGTGTATAACATGAATAAAAAGAGATTAAATCAAAATTAACTGGCACCAGAGTCACCTATGTATTTATGATGGAAAAATCCAACTACCAAATATTAATAGTAGGGTATAGGGGACTGGTGGTACAAATAGTCAGGGTGAATTGGTAGGTAGGAAGAACATACAGAGATAGTAGGAAGGTGTTCTGGTAAGTGCGTCTGCAAGGGGTCATGGTTTATGTATGAGGTGTAAAGTATCAGCGGAGCTACTCATATGCTTTGTTAATCAGGTGTGTTTTAAGGTGGTTCTTAAAGGTGGATAGAGAGGGTGCTAGTCGGATATTGATGGAAAGGGCATTCCAGAGGGGTGGGACTGTTAGTTTGAAAGGTTAAAGGTACACTGGCGACACACTTTATTCGAGCTCGGCTAGTCCCACGAATTCGGGTATACCCGGGTGTATTGAGGTTTGTGACTGTTTTCTGCCCGAGTGCATTGAGTTATTTTCCAGGCAGGGATTGAAGCATTTTATTCCCGCTGGCTGCAATACTGCACAGTATATATATATATATATATACTGCATTACAATTCATGAATTTATGCCATCTGGTAGACACGCGAAGCATTGCAGCCTATTAAATCCTAATCATTATCAATTAACAGATCAGCCGCCCATCAGCCAGGCATGAACCCAGGCTGGGAAGGCAAATGCAACGGGGCTTGTCAGAGGTGAGGAGCGGCGCATTCCAGGTATCTGCCAGGTACATACTGGGTATTTGCTCGAATAAAGTGTGTCGCAGCAGTAGGAGAGGGCTTTAGATACAAAAGGGGTTGAGAGAAGACATCCTTGAGTAGAACGCAAGAGTCGGGATGGGGTATAGCGAGAATTGAGAGATGAGATGTAGGGAGGGAAAGGGGAAGGAGTAAGGAGTGATCACAAAATCATACTAATTGAATTGATAGTAGAATGAATTAATGAATATAAATTGATAATCGTGAAGTGGGTGCAAACTGTGAACTGAAAGTGAATCAGTAAAATAAAGGAGTACAAAATGATTGGACTCAGAAGAAAATTCACTTAACTGCACACCACTAATTAAAATATAACTTTTAATGAATTACTTAAAACATATACTGTATTACCAAATGTGTGTATAACATGAATAAAAAGAGGTTAAATCAAAATTAACTGGCACCAGAGTCACCTATGTACTTATGATGGAAAAACACAACTACCAAATATTAATAGTAGGGTATAGGGGACTGGTGGTACAAATAGTCAGTGTGAAAACCCCTCTGGATCAGCTTGCAGAACAAATAGTAAATAGAAGGTAACAGCAGTGAGGGGGAGAGTGAAGTAAATGAATTGATTACAGGCTCCACCTAATGTTAATGTGTGCTGTTCAAACACCCTAGTAGTACATCAGTTAATACAAGATATAGGGTGTAAGCACCATAAGTGCAGCCAAAATTGACTAGCACTCGTAGTGCAGCTAGTGTGACAGTGAAATGACTCCACAGCACAGAAGCTACAAAAGACACATAAATAACTGGGTGGAGAGCTAGTAAATAAACCCACTGCCTAACAGACACTATACCAAATAAAGTAGTGACATATAAACTCTGCAAGCTGAAGCAGATGACTAATAACACTGCATTAAAACAGCTCCAAGTAGGACAAAACAATGAAAATAACCCCTCCAAAAGCGCTAACCTACACTGAAAACGGTATTGAGTGCTAAAAATAATGTGCTAAACAATAATCTGTACTAATGCAAACATCAAAGTGAGAACAAAATCTGTGAAATAAGCAGCTTAGTGACAATAATGACAGGTTATTCCAAACCTGATAACAACAGTGCACAAACAAAATATAAAGTCCCCAGCGCTATAAGTCCAAGATACCGTGATCCTAAAGGAAGTCTTTGATCTTTAAGATGGTAGTTGGGCTTTGATAAAGATGCTCCAGATGGGATGGTGTCCTTGATGCAGATGGATACACCGTCTGAAATAACAGATGACAGACACCTGATTGCGCAGCGTATTTCAACAATCAGAGCCCTATCTAAGATTATGAAGAATCCTACTCACATAGTATACGCCAGTATGTTCAATGGAGAGAATCTGTATTGGCTCCCCTTCTCCTCTGCTCCTCTCACGAACCCCACGTGGAGACAGCTTGCTGGGATCGACCTCAATCCGCAATGGCGTCACGGATGGTTCCGTTGCGGCACCCCCACAGATATGTGGGATAATCTGATTCCATCCAAAATGAAATGTTTCAATTTCTCGTCTACTCCAGCATCCTGTTCAAGGACTCTACTTACGTTACTATGGAGACGGGAAGTATAAATACACTCCACTTCCCCTCCTTTGCAAAATTTGTCCCTGACGAAGCTCCATAGCTGGAGGGAAATGTGCGTTGGGCACGCGATGTTCTCAGTCTCCAACTTGGAGCTGTTTTAATGCAGTGTTATGAGTCATCTGCTTCGGCTTGCAGAGTTTATATGTCACTACTTTATTTGGTATAGTGTCTGTTAGGCAGTGAGGTTATTTACTAGCTCTCCACCCAGTTATTTATGTGTCTTTTGTAGCTTCTGTGCTGTGGAGTCATTTCACTGTCACACTAGCTTCACTACGAGTGCTAGTCATTTTTGGCTGCACTTATGGTGCTTACACCCTATGGGGTTCATGCAGTAAGCAGCGGAAAGGCAATTCTCGCCACTTTCCCGCCAAAAATAGCTACCCCTATTCAGTAAGGGGCGAGAAAATGGTCGAGAATCAAAAAAAGCGCCAGTTTTGTTGGCGGATTATTTTTCCCGCCGGTGGCGAGGCGAGAAGGCACTTTCCGCCAAAAATAGAAACATTTTCTGCCACGCTGTATTCTAGTAGTGGCGAGTAGCTTAGCGGAGCTATTCGCCACTCTAGAATGGTGTTTTTCTGGCGAATCAGCCACGCAAGAAAAAGTTGGCAAGTTGATGGTGAGAGGCTGCTGATGAGTGGCGGATCGGCACTTAGAAAACTTTCTGGCCTTTTTCCTGGCTGGGAATGATGCCGGTGGTCTCCGGAGCTGATACCATTAATACCAGCACCTGACCCCACCGGCATGCATCCGAGGCAGGAAAAATGCATTTAAAGGCCACTTCATTACCCTAGCGGCTAACCGCTAAGGCAATGAAGGGGTTAAACAGCCGTGCCAGGTTTATTGTGGGTAGCGGGTGTGGGTGAAGGGGGTATTTGGCCCTCGTTGTTTGTTTACTGCAGGCCTGCACAACTCCAGTCCTCGAGGGCCGCAAACAGGCAAGGTTTTCAGGATATCACTACTTCAGCACAGCTGGCTCAATTAGTGGCTCAGTATGACTAAGCCACTAATTGAGCCAGCTGTGCTGAAGTAGGGATATCCTGAAAACCTGGCCTGTTTGCGGCCCTCGAGGGCTGAAGTTGTGCAGGCCTGGTTTAGGGCTTGCGCGGGGGGTTGCGGGTGCGCTTAACTCCTTCATGACCGTAGCAGTTAATACTGCAACGGTCATGAAGGGGTTAAACCCTCCCGCTACCCATCTGCAAGCCCTAAAAAAACCACCGTTGGGGCTAATACCCCCTCACCCACCCCCGCTACCCACAGTAAAAAGAAAACACACACAACAGCCCCACACTAACTAAAGAAATATATATATATATATAAAGAATATATACAGAATATAATTAGATAGAATAAAAAAAAAATTTTCTTACATATGTATATCAGTCATAAACAAATTAATTATCACATATTATATACATATCCTACCTATAACCAATAATATAAATATAATATCTTTAAATTCTATAAACCACATATATATAATAAATATAAAAATAATGAATCCAAATACCGTAATAATATCTAGAATATAATAATTGTTCAGAAAACGAATAAATGCATACTTAAGCTTGAAAAAGAGAGAAATATTTCATATGTCTCTCTATGTATGAACTGGAAAGAAGAGATGAAACTTGTCCCTTGCAATCAATAGTCACTGTTTCATCTCTTCTTTCCAGTTCATACATAGAGAGACATATGAAATAATTAAGGGGTTAAGCCATCCTGGCAATGGCAATACCACTTATCCATAACATCCTCAATGAAATCAAATGCAATTTCCTAAACAAATCTAATGTAATCATCCAATCTAAAGCATCAAATGCCAATCCAAAGTCTCAAATGCCACTTAAAACATTACATTTACATTGTATACATGCTGCATAAAATGTAAGCTACATGTAGATGCTGCAAATCAATGTTAACAATACAATATTCCAACTAAAATAGCATTATATCAAAAGAAGTATACAATTTAATCCAATAAAGTCACCATCAATCAATTAGCATACATTAATTACATCCCCAAACAATTAAAATAGCATCCATACCAATTACACAATTAACTATAGCAACCGTTACAGAGAACAAGTTACCATCATACAAAATAGGACACCAACAATTACAATATACTAATGCAAGCCTCACCATTACCTAAAGTACAGCATAGAAGCCCAAAAATTACATCTATCTAATTATAAAACACATTTAACACACATCTATGCATAGCAGCATAGCTACAATCAGTTAAAATAGTGCAAAGCAAGCTTTTACAACACTATCATTTCTTACCCTGTATGTATATATCTCTCTAGACATACATACATACATACATACAGTGGCAAGAAATGATGTACAATAAAAAAAAAACACATGTAAAAAGCAACAAAAAACACAGTTACATTAAATTCATTTCTTTAGTTCACTTATCATTACTTGACCCACTCACCGACTTCCGTTGAACAGCTTACTCACGAACCAATCCACGAACAGGAACCCATAAAATAATAAACGAGAAAATAATAAACATTAAAATAATAAAACATGACAATCCAGGGGTCTTCTACTTTTAATCCATCTTCATCTGTATTCTTCTATCTTCTTCCGGGGTCTTCTTCCCGTCTGCTGCCACGCCCTGGTCTTCTTTCTTCTCCAGAGGTCCTTTCTCCTCGGCTTCTGGCTTCAAAATGAGACGACATAGGCTTTTAAAGGCCTATGACGTCACATTTTCGGCATGGTTCCCACGGCCCTGATTGGGCCGTGAAAACCATGTGTTTTGGCCGATGCAAAAAAAAATGATGACGTCACTTAAAGGCAATGAAAGCACAGCCAATCAGAATGGCTTTGCTTCAATTGCCTTTAAGATGACGTCATGAAAAGACACATGGCCTCCCTCACATGGTACGGTAGCCAATCAGAGCGTGGGAACTCCATCCCAACTCTGATTGGCTCTAGTAGACCATGTGACAGAGGCTTGGGGAAGAACGGATATGACATCATTGAAAGCCTTTCACATGGTACTTTTATGTCTGAAGCACTTCTTCCTATTATGTGTTATTTGTATTATTTGTTATTTATATGATTGTCACATGTAGCACTGCTGTGAAGCCCTATGTACATTAATGGCGTTATATAAATAAAGACATACATATATACATATAATTGCGAATAACAATTCAACATCTGCTTTATTCATGCATCTGCAAAGTACTATGTTCCTCTCTTACTTTTGTTCTCTATTTTTCAGTTCAGTCTCCACAATTTTTTTTTACTTTAGATCAATAAAATCTAAATAAAAAATTAAATAAATATGCCTGGGCTTCATTATAAAACTTATCAGGAGGAATTTAACAACTTCATCACGTGAAGACTTTAAGAAGAAGCAGGAGGTTGATATGATGAACTGCTGGCCACTACTGGATGTACAGATGCAACTGCGTGTTCTCGCTCAATGTCTGAGGAAAATCCCTAAGCACCTCACAATCACTCCGCTCCATAGTTTTTCATTCATTCATTGGGGCAATTGAGGCAAACTGACTAGTAAAGTCCATAGCAGGCTGTAATGGTTCAAATGAACACAGTAGGGGTACCTCCGTTTTGTTAATGGGACTCGCGATGTGTGAATCCTGCTGGACTGCATTTGTCTGTAAGAGACGTGCAGTAAGAGATAGAGTGACTGATTCAGTCTATCTTCACACCTCTGACAGGCGATCGTGCGTCTTTAATATTATTTTAATAACACAGTATTGAAGCAGGGGGTCTCCGGATCTGAATCACATTCATTTCAGGTCTGGGGATCCCCTACTTCATGAGTATTAGTGTTTGTACTGTAATGTTTATTTGGGGTGGAGGAGGTGGGTGAAGGGGGAAGTTGCCCCAGGGTGGGTGGTTAGGCCTCTAGGGTGGGAAGTGGAAGTGGTTAACCCTTTCATTACCATGGCTGTTACTACCGCTAAGGTAACGGAGGTGTTAACCCCTCCCCAACCTTCCCAGTAGGCCTAAACACCCACCCTGTGGAAACTACCCTGTCACTCACCTTCTCTACCCCAAATAAACCAGGTAGTCTGGCTTAACCCCTTTATTGCCTTAGTGGTTAGCCACTAACGTAATGAAGCTGCTTTTTATTTTATTTTAATAATACAATATTGTAGCAGGGGGTCTTCAGAGCTGATCCACATTGATTTCAGTTCTGGGGACCTCATGCTTCCAGAGTTACAGGCCCCAGTATGGGGTACCGGTATCCCT
This sequence comes from Ascaphus truei, assembly GCA_036426205.1. Taxonomy (NCBI): domain Eukaryota; kingdom Metazoa; phylum Chordata; class Amphibia; order Anura; family Ascaphidae; genus Ascaphus; species Ascaphus truei. The sequence goes on along the minus strand of WSYH01002303.1, from coordinate 48,300 downwards.
CTGCTTTTTAAAAATCTCACGTGGGCTGTGACGCGAGAGAATTTAAACATGGCTGCTGGGATACCGGCACCCGATACCAGGGCCTGGTTTTGGCTGCTGGTTTCTCAGCAGCCATGTTTAAATTCTCCCGCATCATGGCCCACGTGACCGGGAGATTTAAACAAAGCAAGGGGATACCGGTACCCCATACCGGGGCCTGTAACTCAGGAAGCAAGGGGTACTCGGACATGAAATCAATGCGATTCAGCTCCAGAGACCCCCTGCTACAATACTGTACTTAGGGTTGCCAGGTGGCTTTTTCAAAAATACTGGACTCAATGGTGAAAGGTGCGTCAGGTCACTATGTCCCGGGAGGAAAATACCGGACACATACATGTCCAGTATTACAGTACCTCTCATTTTTTACTGGACATAGTATCCAAATACAGGACAGTCCAGTTCAATACCGGACACATGGCAACCTTAACTGTACTATTAAAATAAAATAAAAGCCCTGCGATTCCTTGTTAGAGGCATGCAGGTAGAGTGATTGATTCAGTCTATCTCTTAGTGTGTGTGTCTAACAGACAGTTGCAGCCCGGTAGGATTCAAACAGCATGGGTCCCATAAAACAGAGGGACCCCAGCTGTATTAATCCAATGGGCCATTAAGTCTAACCATTGGGATCTCGCAGCTACGGAGTGGATGCTGTCCTGGGCCTGTAAGGTAAGGCTGGAGGTCCAGAACCGACAGTTTCGTCTGTATTATTATTTTGCATAATTCAGAAATACCAAAGTATTCAAAGTAAACATTTGCAAATTCCTACAGCTACATAAAATTTATGTTTTTACTTACAGTACTTATCCAAATTAACTTAAAAATTTATTAGAAGTGCACTTCCTCTACTAACAAATATCAGTCTAATTACTCAGGAAGGCAATTAATTTTTTCTTAAATACTGAAAAGACCATATTAAGCATGACCCACAGTTTAGGTTAATTATGTAACAAATAATGCCATGGACACTACAGATTTTGCATTTGAAAATTAGGGCAAAGAGGTGATCAGAAAAGCAGTGTGTGAGTGGCTTCAGTAAATGTAATCTAATTAACTAATTTAAATGACTGAGATGTTCTAAATCTATTTTACACTTACATTTTAAAGGATTCGATTAAATCTGTGTCATGCAATTTATTTATTTAATAAAGATTGTTATGTAAACTAATTTCTCTCATTTCTTTCTCTCCATAGAGGAGCAGAAGGCTGTTGTTTCTCTCCGGATCTTTTCCTGTGAAGGGTTTATGGACTAACAATACAGTCCAGCCGGTTGGCGCAAGTTAACCCCGGTCATGGACATCCACGGAGTTCTATGGTACCATTGTACAACTGTGGACATCACATCAACTGGCAAGACATCTGGTTTGCACATTTTCAGCGATTACAGATTGCAATTAAATACTTGGTCTCCCGAAATCAATTCTATCTACCTGCAGAGGCTTCAGGTGATGGGTATGGGACTGACGTAATTCCTGATTCAGCACAATTGTCTTCTGCACTTTAGACGTAGGAGAACCAGTGATACCTGCACTACTGATGAGCAACTGGATTTGTCTATCATCTGCCAGACCGGTAATATAGTTTATTCATCTTTATCTACCACATGGATTCTATACAGGAATATAAACATTATAATTATAATATTATAATATAATATAGAATATTATTCTATACAGCCCTATAAACATTACAAGTAATACACACTGCTGTTTATTGTTCCAGTCACTCACACTGACTCTAATTTCAGCTTTAGAGACTCTTTGAGTCCTCAAGGCAATTTTTGCTCTCCTCCCATGTGGAGATTACAGCTTGATCTAATGTTATACTGATATTTATTTAAGTATATGTTTTATATTTATGTAGCGCAGTTTCCCCCACCCTATGGGCGATATGGTGGCTACTGAGTTTGTGGTGCTTTACCTGTTACTCACAGGAGGCCTGAACCTCTGCTGCTCAAAGCCTGGGGTGTACCTGATCCGTCTGGTGACAGTGCTTCCACCTATGAGGGATCCTATCTATACTGGATAACCCTATCACAGGACAATATACCCAGTAACACACACCAGAGTATGGTATAACTGTGTTTACGAGGCACAAACTTAGAACACATATATAATATGCAACAACACCTTATAATATGTATATTGATATACCCACACAGTATTCACACAATACTTTGGTGCAGGGGCACCAGTGTCCCAGTGGCCAGCCCACAATAAGCACTCCCACCCCAAGAGTGTCTGACAGCGCTGACCACAGTAGAATGCTGGTGCACTTGAAGATAGAGTACGCCTGCCGGGTGCTCCAGCAACGACTGAAGACAGAGGTCTGTCCGGTCCCACGCCGTCACCGTCAGCGATGCCGTCTGCCTCCACGTGGGGCGGTATCCAGCTGGAGGGTCCCACCATAATGGTCTCTCTCTGTGTGGTGATCTGGTCCCAGACCACCAGATATCAGGTTGTCGCAGCGTCCTGGCTGTGTCCTTCACGCTTGGTACTATAGGGGCAGTGTCCCTATCTACTGGGCCTGTCACTACAGCAGCCACAAGCTGAAAGGGAGGAGTTGGGCCCTAAGGGTTTCTCTGGCCTAGTGCAGGGGTCACAGACACCCTGCACACTCACCCTCACCCTTCCGTGTCCCAGCTCCAACTGGCATGGCTTGCAGCATGCCAAATGTATCCACTTGAGTGCAGGGAGAAGGCTGCAGCCCTATTGGCTGTGCTGGCTCATGTGACTAGCAGCCCCTGGGGCTGCTAGCGATTGTAGTGCCCCTGTGGAGCAATAACTAATATGGCCACCACTGATAATGCCTGCTGTGCATGCACAACTCTTCCCCAACTGGCTGCTGTAGGCTCAGATGCTCTGTACATGCACAAGGTGCCGCCTGCTTGTGCGCCAACTCCAACATGGCGGCCCCCGCTAGCCGGGTGTGTCGCAGAGCTTCAGAACGCCGTAGGCTTTCCCCTCACTGACCGCAACTTACAGCAACTTGCCGGTGGTTCCCCTGCTGTAGCGGAGGTAAGCAAGGAACCAAGGGGCCAAGGGGAAGCCCAGAGGGAGACCTGCCCACATGTATTTTATATCTGCTATTGAACATAGGTTGTCCTATATTTAAAAAAAATTGTTATATACCTTCACACATGCATTAGGAGTGTGCACTTTTCCTAATTTTGTACACAAGTGCTTTAGGGTTAGTTTGTTCCTGGAAGAGCTACCTCACAGAGCTTGAGAAAAGACCTTGTGGTCAGAAACATACGTCGCTCTGGGGTTTCTGGCTCTGGGGTTTCTTTGATTGCCTGGTGAATTTCTTGGATTAAACAACTTTTCATTTTGAGTGTACTGTGGACTCCATCATTTTGTATATCTTACAGACCGGTCGGTGTTCCCTGTCTATCCGCTAGCACCTGGATTTCTGATAAGTATTTATTACTATTTTTCTGAGTATAGTCCTTTGCTTGTGTGCACATATATATATATATATATATATATATATATATATATTTGCATAGCGTCATCCATGTACATTGCTCTTCTCACCAGTAATGGATGCAACAGAATATAATAAAATGTAATAGAAAATGTGAATAATCACTTAAATCATTAGGAAAAAGGAGTCCAGCCTCAAAGAGCTTACACTCTAAGTTATATGTAGGGAGAATTTCCACACAACAGGTATTTTGACAAGTATGTCTGCAAGGGCTGAGTACTTTGGAGCTACTGAAATGCTTAATTTAAGAGGTGATATTTGAGACGAGCCCTGAAGGTTAAGAGAGAAGTTGCTTGACAGATATCGAGAGTGAGGGAATTTCATAGGTGCAAGGCAGTAAGTGAGAGATTTCAGGTGGGGGAGGACTTTAGATATAATGGGGTAGACAGAAGACACCATTGAGCAGAAGGAAAAGGCAAACAGTGTTAAAGTGAGAAATTATGAGGACAGAGAAGTGTATCATATTGAATGAGAGAAGCAGAATTTTGTAATTAATATTGAATTTCACAGGAAGCTAAGAAAGTGATTTCAGCAGTTTAGCAAAAGAGAAACATTAAGTGAATTGATTATATCATAAACATTTGGAATATATTGTAGGGGGGGAAAGGGAAGATGTAGAAGGTTCCAATAGTTAACATGGGAGAGGAGAGGAACTTTTTTTTAACAAAAATCATCAAGTTTTAGTGACTGTGAGAGGAGAATTTGAGGGAAGAGTCAAATCTAACACCTAGGCACTGTGCTTGTGTTTCTGGGTGTATGATAGTGCTATTGACAGTAATTCTGGAGCAAGGTTTGGGAGGAAGTATAAGGAGCTCAGTCTTCAACATGTTAAGTTTGAGTTAGAGGTGGGTCATCTCATGATATTGTGAAAAGACATGCAGAGACTTTGGTCTGGACAGCAGGTATAAGGTAGAGTTGAAAAGTTAATTTGTGTCATAAACATAGAAGTGATATTTGATCTAAAAAGTTGTGATGAGATCATCTAGAGCGAAAAGAGAATACAGTGGCGACCAACTTTATTCTTACTTGGCTAGCTCCGCGAATTTCAGAATATCCCGGTGATGTGCGGTTTTGTGTCGTTTTCTCCCGCTGTGTATTGCGTTATTTTCGCGGCTATGATTTAAGCATTTTATTCCCGCTGGCTGCAATACTGCAATGCCGTGTAAAAACGCATGGGGGCGTTTGCGAGCTGTTGTCTTTGAAGCCGAGAAATTCATTAATTGTAATGCAGTATATACTGTATATTTACAGTATATACTGTATAACAACAACCCCTATAACCCCTAACATACACATACAGTACTGTATATGCACATCAATGATACTATAGGTCATCCCCTGGCGAGATGTGTTTGCAGCAGAGAGAGAACCGCTGCTCTCTCTGCGCAAACATCGGCACATTAAAAATTATTTAAAATACATTTTTATTCATAGTTTAGATGTGCAGGGGGTCTCCGGAGCTGAACCGCGTTGGTTTCAGGTCCGGGGACCCCCTGCTTTCCGAGATACAGGCCCCTTTATGAGGTGCCGGTATCCCTCTGCATTTAAAGGTCCCGATCACGAGACCGCGGCATGTAAACAAAGCAGAGGGATACCGGCACCCCCTAAAGGGGCCTGTATCTCAGGAAGCAGGGGGTTCCCGGACCAAAAACCAATGCGGTTCAGCTCATTTCCTTTAATAAACCTAACTGATCTTACAATCTAAATCATCAAATGCCAATGAAAAACCTCACATTCCAATCAATACATTGCATTTACATTGTATTTATGATGCATAAAATCTATGCACCATATACATTTTCAAATGAATGTGAAAAATATCATTGCAAGCTAAATACAAATACTGTACTCCAAACAAGTCAACTTTTTTAACCAATCAAGTAAACAAAAATCAATATACAGTATAAGCAGTGTTCGACAAACCTATACATTTGCTCGCCCCGGGCGAGTGGATTTAACCCCCGGGCGAGTAAATATTGGCCCAAAAGCACACGTTTGGTACTAGGTGGCGAGTAGATTTTTTTGTGTGGCGAGTAGATTTTTTGGTGATTTGTCAACCACTGAGTATAAGTACCAACCAGAAAACAAAATTTAAAACAAAAGCTAACCCTTACAATACCAAGGATTACATCTATCTAATTGTAAAAAACATTATACTGTACACACATTGAAGCATTGCAATAAACAACATACAGTACAGTACATCCCCTGTATCTCCCTGCCTTGAGTGTAATCTGTGTAAAGCCCCCACCCCCCTAATGTTTCTGTTAAATCTCCCTGCCTTGAGTGTAATCTGTTTAAAGCCCCCTCTCCCCTAATGTTTCTGTTAAATCTCCCTGCCTTGACATTGAAAGCTTGTTACATGGTACTAGAGCCAATGAGAGCGTGGTAACTCCATCCCTACTCTGATTGGCTGTAGTACGGCACATCCTTTTCCCCCCGAAGCCTCTGTCACATGGTATACTAGAGCCAATCAGAGTAGGAATGGAGTTCCCACGCTTTGATTGGCTACCATACCATGTGAGGGCGGCCATGTGTCTTTTCATGACGTCATCTTAAAGGCAATTGAAGCAAAGCCATTCTGATTGGCTGTGCTTTCATTGCCTTTAAGTGACGTCATCATTTTTATTTTTATCGGCCAAAACACATGGTTTTCACGGCCATGGGAACCATATGACGAAAATGTGACGTCATAGGCCTTTAAAAGCCTATGTCGTCTCATTTTGAAGCCAGATGCCGCGGAGGAAGGACCTCCGATGAAGAAAGAAGACCAGGGCATAGCCGAAGATGGAAAGAAGACCCCGCCCCGCCCGGAAGAAGATAGAAGAAAGAAGAATACAGATGAAGATGAAGATGGATTACAATCAGAAGACCCGTGGATTGATTTGGATTTTTAGTTTAATGTTTATTTTTTTGTATGGTTTATTATTTTATGGGTTCCTGTGCCTGGTGGATTGGTTCGTGAGTAAGGTGCGCAACGGGAGTCGGTGGGGGCAAGTAATGGTAAGTGAACTATTGAAATGTATTTTATTTAACTTGTTAATTTTTTTAAAAGCTTTTTTAACATGTGTATTTTTTTTTGTGGTATATCATTTCTTGCCACTGTATGTATGTATGTATATAGTATGTCTAGAGAGAGATATACATACAGGGTAAGAAATGATGTTGTTTTAAAAACTTTCTTTCATGTGTTTTAAAATAATTTGTCTATGCTGCTATGCTTTATTGTGTGTTTAAAGTATTTTAAAATTAGAAAGATGTAATTGTTGATATTGTATGCTTGTGTTCAGGGCTAGCCTTGGTTTTAAAGTTTGTATTCTGGTTGGTACTTATATTTTTTCACATGCTGAATTGTTCTGCTCCAGGCGTAAATTAGTTAATTGTTTCATTGTTCGGAATGGACTGTCAATTGTTTAGGGATGTAAATAATGATTGCTAATTGATTTTTGTTTACTTGATTGGTTAAAATAGTTGACTTGTTTGGAGGTACTGTACTGTATTTGTATTTAGCTTGCAATGATATTGTTCACATTCATTTGCAGAATGTATATGGTGCATAGATTTTATGCATCATTTATAGAATGTAAATGCAATGTATTGATTGGAATGTGAGGTTTTTCATTGGCATTTGATGATTTAGATTGTAAGATCAGTTAGGTTTATTAAAGGAAATTCATTGTAATGTAGTGTGTCTGTATGGAGAAGTGTTATTTGTAGTACAGTATGGGTTTGATAACCCTTCTACATTTATTTGTATATTGGTTCATCATGTGTGTGTATATACTGTATATATATATATATATATATATAACATACACAGAAGAGCGAATACCGGATGGCTCAGCACACCAGGCTACATGGAAACAGAAAAAAGACAGCGGAAATAAACCATAGTGTAGTATATTAAAAAGTTCAATTTATAGGGTGGCGGTGAGTGTTGCATGTACATCAATAAACAAAGTTAACAGCATGACATGTTAGGGACATGTTACCACTCGACGGGGACAGCAGGACACGAACAGATGTAGCTTGGACGTCCTCCCTCTAGCTGCTGGTATCCAGGAACGGTGTGTGCAGCTCCACTTTAGGAAGCCTTCCCGTGTGCTGAAGATACTTCAGGCGGCGGTTCAGAAGGGGTAATCTCCTGGTCGCTTCCGGGTTAGTCCACGCTTACGTCTGACGTCATCTGGCGGCGTCTCTCAGCCGGTGGCGTCTTACTGCGTCTTTCCTCACTGATAGCTTATCGAGTGGTTAGGAAAGTCCGAACAAGTCCCAAACAAAACAAATGCAATATAATAAAATCGCAATGGGAGTAGAAATAGAAAATGAAGGAAAGCGCCCTCTCCTACGCGTTTCGTATCAAAATACTTCTTCAGGGAATAATGGAAGAAGTTCCGGGGGCAGTTCATATACTCACAGCTCTCATGTGATTGGCCAAACTGAGTGAGTAAGTGGTAACATGTCCCTAACATGTCATGCTGTTAACTTTGTTTATTGATGTACGTGCAACACTCACCTCCACCCTATAATTTGAACTTTTTATATACTACACTATGGTTTTTTTGCGCAATCAGTTAAGGTTGATAAAAATTATCTCCATGGCATTTAAATCGCCATTTTTTTTGAGCGTTGCTATCACGGTATTCAGCAAGCCTTCATTACCGTTCATAGCAAAATTCCCAAAACGAGCGATTTGCTGCCAGCAATAGGAACGAGTCTTTGAAAAGGCCTAACCCGGCGATACATTTCTGCTGCAGAGAGAGCCGCCTCTGCCAGCGAAAATCTCGCCTGCAAATTATGTTTTTTTAGTATACATTTCTTTCATAGTGTAGATGTGCAGGGGGTCTTCGGAGCTGAACCGCGTTTTGAACCGGTCACGTGACGCGGGACATTTAAATCCAGAGGGATACCGGCACCCCATAATGGGGCCTGTATCTTGGGAAACAGGGGGTCCCCGGACATAAAACCAATGTGGTTCAGCTCCGGAGACCCCACGCACATCTACACTATGAAAGAAATGTATATTAAAAAATATTTAATAAACATCAAAACACGTCCCCCTCCGCCCAAACACACACAGTAATGGGCAAAATAACTATTATCCAGATATGGATAATAGATTATTTGCTCATTATTAAACACAACATTACCATGCATCAATAAAGTAAATAAATACAGTTCTACTTACCACACCAGCAGATCCCTCTGTCCTCCTTTGCCAGAAAGCATATATCCATAATAAAGACATTCTAATGGCCCCTAACCCCTTTATCACCTTAGCGGTTAATAACTGCTATAGTAATTAAGGGGTTTACCCACTCTGCCCCGCTACCCACCCGGGAGGCCTGAGTACCCACCCCGGACTGACTATACCCACCCTGTACCCATTGAGTAGTATAGTGGTACATCATACCCATATAATAATAAGTGCATGATACGCCTCTATAGCACTCAATGGGCACCCTAATCACAATACATTAATGCACCAAACACACAATAATAAAACACACCTCACTAAATTAAAACAGTAGCTAGCTAATCAAATGAATACAAGCAATAACAAGATCACCAATGAATTAATTAAACCATTAGCCAATCAAAACAATTAATTCCTAAAACAACTCAGAATTATTTCAAACAGTAACCAATCAAACCAATTAATTACTAAACTAACTCGAAATTAATTGGAAAATCAAGTTATGTATGGGTAACAGGAGACGTGGCATCCCTTTATACAATAATAGACCACCGATTGGGATGTCAGGCTATCCATGAGGCATTTGAGGAAGATCATACTACGTCATCTGCCCTTAAGGCCTTCCTGATGGATGGGATTAGATTTATACTGACTCATAATTATTTTTGTTTTAATTTACAGTATTATTTGCAGATATGTGGTACCGCCATGGGCAGGAGGTTTGCACCAAGTTATGCGAACATCTTCATGGGCCAATGGGAGAAGGAGGTTATTTGGAACAACTGCCCATTTGGTGCAAACCTTGTGCTCTGGCGGCACTACATTGATGACGTTATTTTTATTTGGGATGGGAATCTGGATTTATTGGATGAATTTATTTTGTACCTTAATGATAACCAAAAAAATCTGAGATTTATATGCCAATACGATAAAATTGCTATAAACTTTTTGGATCTGAGTATAAAAATTGTTGATGACCAAATTCAGACCCAAATATTTTTCAAGCCTGTACAGGCCAATAATTACGTTATGGCCATTAGTCATCATAATCCACAATGGATTCGGAATATCCCGAAAGGACAGTTCATCCGTCTGAGGCGCAATGTTCCAATTTGGAATCTTTTGCAAAACAGGCGGATGAACTGAAAAATAAATTTATTGAACGACATTACCCAGAGGATGAACTTGAGAATACCATATCTCTAGTTCAAAAAATGGACAGGAATAAACTCCTAGAGTATAAAGATAAAGGGGATGGCCAAGGAAAAAACAACATTTCCTTTATTACACAATATAGTGCCATGGCCCCTAAAATTAGGAACATCTTTGCCAAACATTGGCCAATATTGTTGCAGGATGCAACTTTATCACAGATATTAGCGCACCTTCCATCTATTGTTTTTAAAAAAAACCAGCAACGTCAGGAATAAATTGGCACCCAGCTGTCCTTTCAATCAAGGAGAAAGAAAAGTGAAAAGCAATCAGGACCAAAATGGGTTTAGACCGTGTAGAAAATGCATAGCCTGCAAGTATAGTATTTGCAGTACAGAATTTAAATCTAATGTCACTGCCAAAGTCTATAATATTATGTCACACATTACATGCAAATCTGAGTTTGTAATTTATATGTTGCAGTGCCCTTGTGGCCTGCAATATGTGGGACGCACAGGTCGAACCTTTCAAAGACGTATATACGAACACGTCTATAACATTAAGAGGGGTTTAACGACACATAGTGTGTCGCACCACTTTTTCGTACATCATGACAAAAATCCAAAGGGCCTTGTTTGCCAACCTATTGAACTGTGTACACCCAATTGGCGAGGTGGAGATAATATCAAACACATCAATAGACGAGATGCCTTTTGGATTTATGAACTCAAGACTCTTTCCCCGAATGGGCTTAATATTGATTTTGAGCTGGGTTCCTTTTTGGGTAAATGAAGTGTTACTATTAACTGTGTGACTTAATATAGGTTTGAATTAGGAGTAGGTGTTACTTCAAGTAAATTGGATAGCACCTCACCTGTCTGTTCCGGTTCAATTAAAGTTTACATGGAATCTGTGAGGGTTTGAATTAATGATATGGAGGCATTTTGGGAGATTTTAATATTCCTTGGCCAATTTTTGGTACTTCCAATATATATATATACAGTTGGAGTATACTGTTGAGACAACATTATGGTATGTGGCCATGTTTTGTAATATTTATGTATTGCATGTTTGTTAAGTTATATGAGATATGTGAGCATAGTGATTTGATATTAATGACATGTAGACGATATCGCTTTAAATGGTAAATTAAGTTTTAATTGGTTAGGGTATAATAGAGTGTCACTAGGTATCAGTTTTGTAGCCCCTGAGGAAGTAGAGTAACGTCTACAAAACGCGTAGGGCAGGTGACACTGTCACTTTGTTATTTGGCTATTGTACATTCACTTGGGACAATTGTTCTGGAGCATTTTAGTTCTGCTAGCTCCCGGTGATCAGACCGCATCAACTGTCCCTTTAAGGGCACGGGCACACTCGCACGCGGGCGCGCTGAGATAGCCTGTGAATCAGGAGGAGGAAGTGAGGGGAGCCGGCCACACGTGCTGTTGTGCTGTGCACCCTACGAACCAGCCTCTGTCACCGGCATCGTTCCTGTGAATACCTGAAGGGACTTTTTGGATGTGAGTCACGGCGTGGCAGAGCTTCAACTCTGCAAGGGCATCACCTGCGCCGAGAGGACTCTGATATTACATCGCGTGTTTATACCCTGATGATTGTAAGTAGGGCTCTGATTTTTCCACCCCGGATGACCAACTGTTCTCTGTATTTGTCAATGCCAATTTTATAGCATAGTTCTAGTTTTAATAAATTGTTTATTTTAATTGTCACTAGGAGTCTCACTGTCTAATGTGATTTGAAGTGCAGTACTGGTTTATCATACAGTGTTACACTATGATCTGTGTTTGTTTGTTTTTTTCTCATTTCATGGCCTGTCAAGCAAGTGTGCGGATTCCGTGAGGAATACGGGACTTTACATTGAATATTTGGCGCCAGGTTTTTTCTTTTTTCACGTATTTTCTGTTTGTGCTAGCAGTAGGTACCAGGCAGCCTAACTTTATGTTAAAGGTATTTTGTAATTTATCACATTGGTGTTTAAACTTCAGCGCTTTTTTCACTTTTTTTTCTTTCGAAATTAATAGTAACAATAACCAATGAAACCAATTCATTAATACAAAATTACTGAATTAATTGAAACATTAAACTACAAAATAAATAAAATATAAACATATCAGAAACAACCATTAAACGCATTAGCCAACACAATACATCCTTCATTAAAAAAGAAAAACAATCGCCAACATTTTATTTCAATCAAGCTGAAAAATATCAAACAATTACATCCACATAATAAACTAACATTGCAAAAAACAGCAGCAATACAAAGCCACAAACGCCCCCCAAATATTGTCCTAATAATGTATTGATCTGTACCCTAAAGTGGTACAGATTAATATATTATCAGTCAATGCCCCCCCCCCCCCAATTTTTTTTTAAAAATAAACACATCCAATGAAAAAACCTGTAAAAAAAGACATTTACAAATATTCAATGTATTAGAAAAAAGGTAAATACGGCGCTTCACGGCCGTCCGTGTGGGTAAATCAAAGCGCAATCACTAATTAAAAAGTAACTTTTAATGTGCACTAGACATATACAAAATGCCACAAGGAAACTCTGACGCGTTTCGTCCTATAACTAGGACTTTGTCAAAGAGTAACTGGTATGAGCACGGAGCGATTGCTATATGGTGGCACCTAAAATGTGATTAGTTGCACACAATTGGTGTGTCACCGCAAACCCATCTGCTGTATAATCAGGCTTGAAGTAAAGAAAGAAAAGAAATTGCCAAACCACAAATGGCCCCAGAAAAATACAAAGCAATATAATGAAAAGATCATGTACTGTATACTAGAAAGAAAGAAAAAATATATAATGTTAAAAAACAGGAGATGATAAATTAAAAAAAACAAATCCTGCAATTAAAAAAAACAGTACTTCAGTGGCAACTCGAAAAAGAACACATATATGTTGCAAAATATATGAAAAAAAAGTGTATCAAATAGTAATCAATACATAATACTAAAATATATAAACACCAATAGATAGATGAATGAAAAATAAAATGACACAATGATATTGGACGTATACAGTATATATAAACCCCAATGATATTGGCAAGGGAGAGATTCAGAGGATATATACACCATGAACAATTTAATTAGTCAAAAAATGTTTACGCTCCCATTCGATGTTTATACCTGTGGGCTGTAAAGTATTCATGGTATAAATCCAATACATCTCTCTCATATTTAATTTATTCTGTCTGTCACCCCCCTGGGGTGAACTGGTACATGTTCTATTTCATGGAATGTAAAGTTGGCAATGCCTCCTAAAGGACATTGGGAAAAATGACATGATACTGGATGAAATAAAATAAAAGTAAACCGCGCTCAAGATAGTGATTGTGATAATAACAACGTGATACAAAGTATATAATCTATATAGCTAATCTACTTTTGTGATAATAGTGGTATTCGAATTGTGATAAACAAGTATAAATAAACCTGTTACTCAATTAATTAAACTTGAGGACTGCTGCTGTTGATACCATGGAATGGCTCCACAAACCAGTGCACTAATAGAAAAAATAAACAAAAGAAAAAACAGTGCAAAAACCTCATTGTATATTATTTAAATATATTGTGAAAATATTTCAGCAGGTAAGTATCGCACGTACAGTACATCAAGATAGATAGATAAAAACATAACATGTTAGGGACATGTTACCACATCGCCCGCTCTTCTGCACCAGTCTGGTCAATTCTGGGCCACTTTAGGGGATGATGTCCTTATCTCCCAAGCTATTGGCAATAATCTCTCAATCCAGTCTTGAACATCTAGTTCGATCCTCAGATGTGACCGCACCGGCACTGGTCTGTTGAGATCCTTATGTCAGACTTCTGGGTGAGCATTCGGGTGACGTCACTGCGACTCCGTTGGGTCTCGTGCGTTCCGGCGGTGTAGAGTGACTGCGGGTGCGTGTGTCCATATGGGGACACTAAACGCGGTGACTATGATAAAGTCCACAATAAAAACTGGAACCACGCTAAATGCCGCACCTCCTACGCGTTTCGTAAAATACTTCGTCAGGGATACCAAATACTGTCATTGGGCACTACATATACCCTGAACTTAATGCTGATTGGATGATGAAGAAAAAAGTTCAGCCAACCAGTGCAATGTACAGTATATACAGCTGATTGCATTCATTTAAACATATCATTTAAAATCTATGCCACATTAGTCACAGGGACATAAACATATTTTAATTATATAATAAAAAACATCATATTATGTAAACAGTTGAATAAATATCAATGGTACAAAACAACAATTTAGAAACCAATTTAAAAAGCAACAACTGATTATTTCTGCGAATGGTGGGGGAGAAAGAAAAAGAAAAACAGGATGATTAATGGATATAGAGTTATGTGGCATAATTTTGATTTTGCAATTATTGTGCATATCAATCATAACTATAACTCTCATTAAATACAGGGAAGTGTGTTGAGAGAGAAAATATATAATTCTCTAGTGTAGTTCTCTTAATTATATAATTTTACCAGTGTAAACATATATGACCTGGGAGTATTAATTAATATATATTTAAAATTCTTAAATGGTCTAAAGATTCTGCATATTGATTTATAAAAATAACCACATAGGATTGTGAAATATTAGATTTAAGGTATGTTTTGTACTACTAATACAAGGACCAGACATCAATCTCTTCATTCAAACCTAATGGTGCTAGAGTTTGTAATTTATAGATCCATAAGCTTTCCTGTCTGGGTAACATTTTATCTCTGTCACCTCCTCGCCTACCAGGGGATACAATTTGGATGCCTATGTATTGAAGAAGTGTTGAATCACAGTTGTGTCTATTTTTAAAATGTCTGGACACACTATGTTTCTCTAGACCGTGTCTAATATTTCTAGCATGTTCTAATATCCTAATTTTAAGACATCTCTTGGTGTGGCCTATATATTGATAGCCACATGGACACTGTAGAAGATACACAACATGTGTCGTTTTACATGATATACAGTCCTTTACTGTGAATTTCTCTTTGGTTTTATGTGAAATAAAGGTATTCCATTCAACATTTAGCATGCTGCATGCTCTGCATTTACCACAGCTAAAATTTCCATGAGGTTTCTTGGACATCCAACTGACCCCTGATGGAATACAGATTGGAGGTCCAATATCACTTGGTGCTAAATGATGCTTCAAATTCTTAGCCTTACGATAAATAAAACTTGGCTGTGTTTGGAGGGATGGGCCGAGGATTGGCTCATTACATAATATATTCCAATTTTTCTTAATGATATTTTGGACATTGGTACTTACTGAATTAAATTCAGTAATGAAGGGAACTTTAATTTTATTATGAATGTCTTTATCATTATATGCTATATCTATATTTTCACTTTGTTTTAGGAGTCTTTCTCTAGTCAGACTGTTTACTTTAAAGATTTATTTAAACTAGTCCTATCATAACCTTTTTGAATGAACTTGTCAAATAATATCATAGATTGTGCTTCAAAATCGGCCTGTAGATTACAATTCCGTTTTAATCGCATGAATTGACCTATGGGTATGTTTGTGATCCATGATCTTTTGTGATTGCTCGATGATAGAAGTAGGCTGTTAGTATCCACCTTCTTAAAGAAGGTTTTGGTGTTAACATGTAAGCCTACTTTGGCTTCCAGTTTCAAGTCCAAGAAATCTATTGTATTTGGGTTAGACTCTGAAGTGAAGCTAAAATTGAATTCATTCTGATTTAAGTAAATCTTGAATTAATTCAGAGTCTCCTCGTCACCCTCCCAAATACACAGCACGTCATCGATATATCTGCACCATACAGTAACCCTGTTGGTAAATGGGTTATTGTTACAGATATATCGATTTTCCCATGCTCCCATATATATGTTGGCATAACTGGGGGGAAAAGCGCGTCCCCATAGACGTAGCACATAGCTGAATGTAAAACTGGTCTATGAAGAGGAAATAATTGTGTGATAGTATGAATTTAATTGCATTGATGATGAATTCACTATTCAAATGATGTAGATTAATATCCTGCATCAATGTTTCCTTTACAGCTTCTACACCATTGGTGTGGGGAATGCACGTGTATAGGGATTGTACATCCAATGTGACCGATCTATAGTTTTCTTGCCAATTTATTGTTTGTACCAAATTTAGAACTGCCGTGGTGTCCTTTATGTGTGATGGAATAGTTTGGACATATTTTTGGAAGAAAAAATCCACGTATTGTGACAAATTAGCAGTCATGGAACAAATGCCAGAAATTATGGGTCTCCCGGGTGGATTATTCAGTGTCTTATGTATTTTGGGAAGGTGGTAGTAAATGGGTATACGAGGATGTTGTATGTACAAATATGAAAATTCAGATTGAGTAATTACAGTTGATGAAACAGCATCATCGAGTAGAACCTTAAGTTCTTTTAAAAAATCTTGAGTGGGATCTTTAAACAATTTCCTATATGAAACAGGATCATTCAATATGCGGAGTGCTTCTACTTCATAGTCTGCTCTATCTTGTAGCACTGCACCCCCTCCTTTATCCGCTTGGCAGATAATAAGTTGTTTATATCTTCTAATCCTTTTAAGGCTAGATACTTATCATGTGTTATATTTTTTTTGATATCGGATATCTTAAAGTCTTTAACTAATTTTGTGAATTGGTTATTTACCATATTAAAGAAAGAATCAATAAAACTGCCTTTGCTATGGGCAGGATAAAATTTGGATGGTGGTTTAAAATTTGTATGTTGACATATTGCCAGGTCATCTTCCTCATTGGTTGGATCAGTGATCTCATTTCCAATTAATGGGTCAATTCCTATTTCTTTTTTTAAGAAATGTCTTTTTAAGGTCAAATTTCTGGTAAATTTGTGTAAATCTGAAAACAACTGAAACCCATTTGGGCCACAGCTTTTAGAAAAAGAAAGGCCCTTATTGAGGACATGTTCCTGGTGATCTGTTAGGGTAACTGAGGACAAGTTAAAAATTCCTTTAGCAGGTTCAATCAACTCCCCTGTTCCCTTCTTTTTTGCTTGGGATCTCCACCCCCCCCCTCGTCCCTCTTCGGGTGAACGGCCCTGTTAGGACCAATATGTCAGGCCAGAATCTGCACTCATGTTAAGCTTCCATTTTGTCTGGTCATAACTAGTTAAGATTCTGTAGTCAGCCTTTTGCTGAAATATAATTCATAAATGCACTCCGTTTCTGCTAAATTGCATTTCCTTTCTTCCTGGTCAGGATATTAATACGATACTTTTGTGTTGTCAATTTCCTGATGTTTTAGTTAGAATATAATAGAATGGTTCTCTGCAAGAAGCAAAATAGTGTAATATAGTTGCTAAAGACTCAAGGTCTCTTTTGATAACAGACAATGAATAAGCTATGTATTCATACAATTGCTTGTATTGGAAAAGACACGTCCCAAAAGTCACGCCACTAATATGTCCTGCCCCTAAATCACGCCTCTAATCAAAGCTACGCCCAAGACACGCCTATGATACACCTATGTTACGCCTATGTTACGCCTCTAACCAATATCTTTTTTTTTTTTATATAAAAGTCATTACCCTATGAGTAATAAATGGAGACAAAGGATTTGAAACCTGGCTTGCGTTACGTTTCATTTCGTTCGTCTTCCAGGCCTGATAGTTCCCCAAAGATCGAAGATAACAGTGGCAGGGCGTGGAAGCTTCTCCGGGGGAGTCTGCTGCAAACGGTGCAGATAGTGTATCCAGTCACAAGGCTTCAGTTTACTTGGCAGAGGAAAGGTTCCTCTCGGTTCTGAAGCCAGGGGAGGAAATAACGGATTTTCCTTCAGTTTTGGCGTCTAGAAGTGGGAAGTTCACAGAGGTGGTGAGTATATATGTAAACTTTTATATATGATGCTTCACCCCCTCTGGGAATTTAATAGACCTAAATTGTGACTGAAGAATTGGGTTAGGCCCTTTTAAACAAAATTTTTGGTTAAGTCCAGTAAATTTTGTGTACGACTGGACTGTTATCTCTGATCTAGCTGAACTACAATTGTATATTGTGTAAGTATAAATATTGCAATTATTTGTCATAATTAAGCTGTTTGTCTATAAGCTACTAATGGTTTATGCTGGTCTCAGAAATCAATCAGGAATAATAGCTCAGAATAATGGTGTCTGTTTTAATTGTGGTGGTTTTGGTCATTGGCAGAGAGTGTGCCACTATTAGTCAGAAGCAGGGAAGTGCTGCTTTGCCCGTGGGGGCTCAGAGTGAAAGTCTCTGTAAAAAAAACAAAAAAAAAACACCGCTACCTACTGCTGCGGCCGAGTTTATTCGAGCATTTGCCCGTTCTCGGCCGCAGCAGTAACCTGGCGCGCGCCGGAGGGTGCTGGGCGCGCGCCGAAGCAGCGGAGGAGCGCCCTCCGATCGGGGCTTTCTTCCTCCCGCTGCCGGGTCCGCCGGGTCCCCCGGAACCCCCTGCCACCGTCCCCCACATCGCGGGACACCAGGGCTCCCTCGGGGAGCCCTGGACGCACGTGCAGGGGGCGCAGGCACCCGATGACGCGTGACCACGCATCGGTGACGCGCGGCACGCCGAGGGGATGCCACTAGCAAGCCGGGAAATCTCCTGGCTTGCGGAACTGGCCGCACTGCAATAAAACGTGTCGCCAGTGTAATGTAAAAGAGTTTGTTTGTAACCCTGATGAATTTTTTCCTGAATGATTTCTTGTGTGAAAGTCATGCTGATTATCATCTGTACAAAAAATATGAATATTAGTTGCTCATGATGAAATCTAAATTTTAAAAGGTTTTAAAAAGGTGTACACCGAATATAGAGAGAAATACCTCACAACAAAAGGGGAGTATATTCAGCTCTGTCCCTGGTTATAGTTTGAAAGGTTTTTTCGTCCTGGCCAGGCGGGTACTTTTTAAACTGGACACATTTCTTTTCGTTTGTGGTATTTCTATCTTAATAAAAGGAGGGTCACAGCCTCTCCCTTACAGTTTAAAGAATGTGAAGCATTCACATTAAAATTAACTAGCTCTGTGCTTAAGCAGTTTATTCATGAGAACAAGGTAATGTAGAACTGTCTTTTTTTCCGTAAAGCAATAAGATAACACATTTCAATTTTATTTCTACAGGATTAAGATGTTTTTGTTTAAAATGCTTGTTAGAGCTCACAAGCACTGTTTGAATTAATATATTGTATTATATATGTATATAACGCCATTAATGTACATAGCGCTTCAAAAGGAGGGTGTCCGTGGTGTGAGCGGAGTGTGGTGATACCTGCCTTTAGCAGCATGGAGGTCAGTTATTTTAGCGAGAATTGTCTCCGTTAAATAAGCAGTGTAGAAGCCATACAAGACAGGTAGGGTCAAGCTTGCTGTTTTTTTTAGTCATGGTATAACTGTTGCATGTTTGAAGATATTTTGTTTAGTTTAAGAGAGGGCATAGTTAAAACGGGATAGCAATTGTATTGATGGAAGTTTGCAGGAATATGAGATTTCTTTCAGAAGGCATTCAGAGGAATGAGTGAAAGAATGTTGCATGCTCTTGTAGGCATACTGCTGCGGCCGAGTTTATTCGAGCATTTGCCCGTTCTCGGCCGCAGCAGTAACCTGGCACGCGCCGGAGGGTGCCGGGCGCGCGCCGAAGCAGCGGAAGAGCGCCCTCCGATCGGGGCGATCTCCCTCCTACTGCCGGGTCCGCCGGGTCCCCCGGAACCCCCTGCCGCCGTCCCCCACATCGCGGGAAACCAGGGCTCCCTCGGGGAGCCCTGGACGCGCGTGCAGGGGGCGCAGGCTCCCGATGATGCGTGACCGCGCGTCGGTGACGCGCGGCACGCCTAGGGGCGGCCACTAGCAAGCCGGGAAATCTCCCGGCTTGCGGATCTGGCCGCAGTGTAATAAACTGTGTCGGTAGTGTAGACTTGGTGTTTATAAGTAATTTGAAATATTCCCGTTATTTAATTTTTAAAAGACCATACAAAATGCAGTTTTAGGACAGCTTGGAAAGCTTCATATTTAACATTAAACTAATGTTACAATCCCCTGCGTGAGGATTAATCCAGCAGTTAATATGAATTAGACAGCGAAACCCGTTATCTGTACTTTGAAGTTTCTAGCTGTTTTCCCAGAAAAAAAAAAAAAAAGCGCTTTGAAAATTATTATTTTTTCTTTTTAAAGTCAGAGTGTCTTTTAAAGTTAATGCTGGACGTGTGCTCAGCACTTTGCAAATAATTCAAAATTATTTGTCTATTTTAAAAGGAAATCTTTTGTTCAGGATTTCAGGATTTTTCTTATATTGTAAATGCCACAGTTGTTAAAAGACCTACTGCAGGCGTTTTCTTTTAACACAAGCAGTAAATATTTTTATAGTCACTACACATACAAATCTATTTACCAGTTTAATTTTGCTTTATATCAAGCAACCTGTTTTCATAACTATTTTTGTATTTTTGTTCACATAGTTGTATAGATAATATATGAACAAAAGAGATGAGATACATAGATTATTGATACACAATGCACAGCAGGTTCAGAATTTATTATAGCAATGTTAACTCCAAGGGCTCTTGCAGTAATAAAAAGTTGCTGCCATACTAACAGGGCTGACAGGCCCCTGGTAAAAAATAATAATACCTTTGCAGATGTCACAGCAAAGCAGGTAGTAAGCCGTCCCTATGTTGAGGGCTATATCATATCTGCCAAATTTATAATTTTGTAACCATTTATTTGTTTTTGGGTATGTCCTGGAAATAGAGTTAAAGGACAGGGGATATATAATTGCATAAGTGAACAGGGTATATATTATATACAAGGCATTTCACATTTTTAGCAGAATAGTTACAGTGGAGTGTTTGAGGTGAAAGCCAGGAGTGACTGTGGGTGTGGGACAATAGAAATGAGTGCAGGCTGTTGGGATGCTTGATTTGTGGGGTGAGTTTTAAGGTTAGTTAGTATTAAATGACTAAAAGGTTGACACCATTTGCATCAGAGAAAATGGCAGATGGCAGTTAGGTATGAATGAGAGTAAGTGTGTATTGGGAGAAGAGAGATTGATTTGTAGTTTGAGACAGTGTTTTTGTCCCCATTTTTGAAGATTGGGACAACTCTGGCAGTTTTCCAGGTCTTGGGGATATGGCCTGCAGACAGGATAGAGTTGATTATGAAAGCAATTGGTTTGGCAAAGGCTGAGGTGCCAAGTTTTAGGAACTTGGATTGTAGCAAAGTCAAGTCCATATTGGTTGCTTAGTTTAAAATTTGAGGAGCGTTAAAGGGGAATATCTCTGTTAAATATTGTGGATGCTAATAATAGTAGTAACCATATTAATACAAGAATTTATTTCTAGGTATAAATTCTCTTCCTATGAGACACTTACGGGATGAGTTATGACCATCAGTAGTTCAAAGTAACGAATTAAGGACCATGTTATTGGTAATAAAACAATTAATAAGTATTGCATGCAACTAATATATATTTTTGAGTCTTTCTAGGCACAGGTTAAAGCTGAAAGTGCACCTATGCAAGACGGGTTAATGGTCAAGCATTTTCTACGCAAGCACGCTCTTCGTCCCAGATGAAAAGGCCATTTAAATACTACTCATCACCAGCATTGCAGTAAAAATTTCTTATCATCATGGATACACATCACGCACGTCAAAATAGTGCCAGCCTAAGCACAAACAGCTAATAAAGACAAACACATAGCACTTGCAAATAAGTGTTTTGGTGGACACAATACTCTCTGACCCCTAATCATCAAGGGAGAAAGGTCATAGGCAAAAATGTCCAGGCCTCAACACACGAACTTTGACCTTTTTATTTTTACAGGTTTTTATTATTTTTCAGTTACAAATGTATGCTCCATTATGTTTGTGTAAGTGGCGTCCCATAAGGATGACAAAATAGTATAAGGTATTATTTGTTTAACTCTGTTTATTTTGTTTGGATTTATAGGTTAATAGAATCTCCCTGAAGAATGATATCCCGGTGGGAGAATGCTTTATTAGTCAAACACACGGTTATGTTAATTGCTCACAGGTAGAGTTAGAAACAGAAGAGATGCACCCAATACACAAGTGCTAAAAAGTAGTCTATGGGAAGAATACATTTCAGGGAATTTATTCCCAAATGTAGGAGTTGGATTACTGTATGACAGGTTTACAGGGATATCCTAAATCATACAATCACAGACATTAACTCACTTAACCAAGAATAGGTTTAGTTTAAATTAATGGCCCCGCAGAATAAAATAGCTCTAGACTATATTTTAGCCTCAAAAGGAGGGGTATGTATGCGCCCTACAGTAGAGGCAACTCTTATTCGAACGAAAACCAGTGGCTAATTCCCCAAAAGACCCAGGAAACACCCAGGTACATTCTGAATACATGCCTTAAACTTTCCTTAAAGCCCCAGCATTTCTGCATTGATTAATGGACTATCAGATTAACAGCAGGGGTCCCTGGCAGTTCCATTCAAACTGAATTGGACTGCCAGGGATCCCTGCTGTGTTAATCCTATGGGTCGTTAGTCAATGCAGAAATGCCTTAAACGTGCCTCAAACTAGCCCAGAACATACCCAGCACATACCCAGCACATACCCAGAATGTAACCCGGCTAGTTTACGGCAAATGTTCGAATAAACGTTGCCTCTACTGTAGTTAAAGCGTAATGTTGTGTATTTATCCAGGATTTAGGGACCATGGGGACTTGGTGGTTGGATTGATTTGCTTTGAGCGAAGCTAGCGAATGTTTTTGTATGTGTGTGTTTGTCCTATTCATTGCTCTCTATGTATTAAGTACAGCAAAACTCTGATCCAAAAGTGCGTTGCAACCCCCACCGACGCTATGCCTCTCTGCGGTGATGATGTCGCCAGTCCCCCAGAAGAAGAGACCGAAGAAGAAATCAACTGGGCTGATATAATGGCCGGAAAAGAAAGGAATGAAGTTATGCACAACTTGGATATCTTGGTCCATCAGGACTATGAAACGGTTAACTGTTCTGTTCTTTAAATAGACTGTCTTTTAAGGATATGGGGGGACTGAGAAGACTGGATATGAGGAAGGTGGGAGGTCACAAAGGGACGTGAGTCAACCACAAGGAAAGGATCACAATTCATCCATTTTGACCATAGCAACCATCTTGGTCCGTTTTGCCATTCTGAGTAAATGCAGTATGAAAGATGTGTGCAAGAAGAATGTTTGTGCAGTCGCTCTTAGCAGAAATTAGCCCCCACCAATTCTCACAAATAGCTGACCCTTAGATTATATGAAATATTGAGATGTAAGCCATTTTCTAATCTATAGAAATATTTAATGATATATATATATATATATATATATATATTGATTTGTAGTGCAGTACTGGTTTACCCTACAGTGTTACACTATGATTTGTGTTTGTTTTTTTCTCATTTCATGGCCTGTCAAGCAAGTGTGCGGATTCCGTGAGGAATACAGGACTTTACATTGAATATTTGGCGCCAGGTTTTTTTTTCCCACAAATTTTCTGTTTGTGCTAGCAGTAGGTACCAGGCAGCCTAACTTTATGTTAAAGGTATTTTGTAATATATCACATTGGTGTTTAAACTTCAGCGCTTTTTTCACATTTTTTTTCTTTCACATAATGTATAGGGCTTTAGTTATAAGGGGTTAAGTGAGATATGATGTTTGTATATATATTCTATACTAATGGTGATATACAGTGTCAATAGTGGGGGATGATCTCTGGACGCCATGGAGCCCACTACGGCTGGGGGCGCTAACCACTAAGAAAAAACCTAAGCCTGTCCTGATCTCCATACCAACGCAGATCCAACTCAGCTCTCCTGACCCTAACAGGTATCCGCACCACACAACAGGTAGCAGAAGCTGTGTATCTCCTTCTGGGGGAGGGGGGAGGAACAATGCTATACTTGGATACTTGGATGCTTCAGTTAGTCTTGATGTCCTTAGCAATGTTTAGAACAGCTTTAAATTATGTTTAGATGGATTGGAAGTGGCACACAGAGGATCCTGATCATGTGACATGCCTGGACAGCCGCCAGCATCTGTTGCGACACATCATAGTTACATAGTAACTGGCAGCGGTTGCTATGCTGTCGGTCTCTCTGGCAGCGCCTGCTGATGCTCCTAAGCCTCTCATAGAATCAGATTTGAAAATGTTGAGGTTGTTACACCTTGTAAAAACGGAAGCTAGGTATTGTTGCCAATCAGATGTAATGGCACTATAAAAAGCAGTCAGTTACGGCAGTATGTGCTAGACAAAGTACCAGTGTGGTTCAAAACATCACACTATTTTTATCTTGTTGGTTGCAATAGTACGGTTATATTTATACCTGGAGAGTGGACTTTTGTTTTTGTCTCTCCCAGGTGCTTGCTTGCTCTTTCTTGCTCTCTCCCTCTCTCTGGGTGTTGACTAGTAAAGTACATTAGGAGTTAACAGTAGAGTAGAGGTTCACTCCTCCCACTGGTGACACAGCAGACTTTGTCACAAGAGGTATAAAGGAAAGGAGCACAAGATTCTAGGAGTGAGTTCCAGCATGGCAGTTACAGAGATTAGAGGTAAGGAAGATGTCCCCCAGAGTATATCTGAGGTCAGGCCCCTCTTTTATTGTGTTTCAGACAGGGAGAGTGGCCTAGCAGTTAGGATCCTTTAGTAAAGCCATATGAAGTAAGTGCATGTCCTAAGCAGGGTAATGCAGTCATGCTTCAGTGGCAAAGCAGAAGTGTCACCAGGATGTCTGGGGATCAGCCCTTCAAGGAGATCCCCATCCAGTGTTCAGTACCCCTCCCCGAGGAAGTGACAGTTCCAAAGCAGGAGTGGGGAAGAAACAGTAACCTTGCACAGACCAAGCCAGGATCTCAGCAGGGTCCCACATTAAAAGGGGCTGCAAGGATGTTGATAATACAGGGGGGGGGGGGGCAGGACCGCCAGATAAGTATCACTAAAGTAACAAAGAGATGCACCTCCCATGTGTATTGAATTGACACACAGGGAAGATCTACATAAGTAGTAATATCAGTAAGGACTGAAATAAGTGTAACCATTTCAATTAATATTTACAGTGACTGCAGTTTTCCCAAGCCCGGGAAAACTAATAAAGATTGAGGTTGTACTATAAAAATTCCTGGCGCCCATCTTTTCCATTGCCCAGAAGACCAGTAACAGCTCCTGAGACAAAGTAAATCAATGCGGATGCCTAATAGACACTACCACGATGTAACCTCCCTTGGGACCCGGGCACTGAGGGTTACACTGGCGACACACTTTATTCGAGCTCGGCTAGTCCCACGAATTCGGGTATACCCGGGTGTATTGAGGTTTGTGACTGTTTTCTGCCCGAGTGCATTGAGGTATTTTCAGGCAGGGATTGAAGCATTTTATTCCCGCTGGCTGCAATACTGCACAGTATATATATATATACTGCATTACAATTCATGAATTTATGCCATCTGGTAGACACGCGAAGCATTGCAGCCTATTAAATCCTAATCATTATCATTTAACAGATCAGCCGCTCGTCAGCCAGGCATGAACCCAGGCTGGGAAGGCAAACGCAACGGGGCTTGTCAGAGGTGAGGAGCGGCGCATTCCAGGTATCTGCCAGGTACATACTGGGTATTTGCTCGAATAAAGTGTGTCGGTGCAGTACATATATGGGTTATGGGTTACTTATATATACAGCTGTAGCAATGGTAATTGCTACTGCTGGCGCTTTGTTGTTGGATATGTTGTGATATTTTGTGTTATCACTGCCATTGAATCCTATGGAGACTTTCATATCCTGCGTTATAACGCAATATTCTGTATTATTAGTAGGGACAATAATGCTTGATATATATTGTGACAGGGTCATTGACTCCGTGTATGTGAATAGGAGATGGCAGTATGCATGCTATCCAGTAAACGAGGGGTTAACTCAGCTTGTCAAGCAGACCACAGGTGATTTGAATTAAGCTCCTTCACCTGCTTTAAAACAGGAAGAGGAAATACCTCTGGGGTGGCAGTCTCTCTCTCTGAGGCATAGAGGGAAGACAGAGGAAGTGTTAAGACAAACACAAGCTGCCCAAAGCGATCCTGTCCCAAGAGGGGAGAATAAAGCTCCCAGGTAAGGAGCCAACTGCGTTTGCTGTACTTTATTGGGCTGGAATAGGTTAGCTAGCCAGCCAGATAGTTAGCCTGCACTTTTGTTTAGTTAGTACCCCGACCGGGGTTAGGATTTTTGTTTCGTTTCAATTTTAAAGGGACAGTGTACCCATTGTTTAGTTATCGTTTTTGGACAAATAAACCCATCAGCATTATTTCACCGGAAAAGACGTGTTGTCTCCTCACACGTGGTGTCAGAAGTGGGATGTCGAACACCCTGTAAAAGGGGCGGAGCTACAGATTGCATCTGGTGGAAACTGTCCAGACGGTAGCTGCCACTATGGAGGATGTTGTGAAGGCCTTATTACACAGCACCGCTGTCCAGCAAGAAGCTAACAAACCGGGACAGGACAGCACGGCTGCACAACGCGAGACGAACAGGTTATTTGCAGCCCAGCTTGATGTTGTTGCAGACACACAGAAGCAGCTGATTGAGCAGCTGACCCAGATTAAAATGGGCTTGTCAAGTACGGCCCCGCCGCGGCCCGTCCAGGCGAACGAGTACCTACAGAAAATGACGCCGCACGATGACGTCGAGGGATACCTCAGGTCCTTTGAGCAAATCGCTTCCCGAGAAAGGTGGGCCCGCTCCAAATGGGCTGGGATTATCGCACCCTTTCTACTGGGGGAAGCCCAAAAAGCGTATTGTGACCTTGACGAAGAAGCCGCAGCAGACTATGACTGTCTGAAAAGCGAAATCCTTGCAAGGATTGGTGTGACTCCCGTAGTTTGTGCACAGAGGTTCTATAAGTGGAAATACCAGGAACAGAAGCCGCCCAGATCCCAGTTATGGGATTTGATTCACCTAGCGACCAAGTGGCTAAAACCAGAGGAAAATAGCCCGGCACGGATCCTGGAGATGGTGGTGTTGGACCGCTTCATTCGAGCGTTACCCCAGGACCTTCAACAGTGGGTGGGACAGGGAGATCCCCTGTCTTGTGATGCCATGGTAGGCACAGTGGAGCAGTTTCTGGCTACCCGTGAACTATCACGCCCCACTCGCACCAACTACAACCCACGTCCCAACACGACCAGTAGAGGCCAGCGCTGGCGCCAGGACACACGACCGTTCACACGATTTGAACGGATGGAAGAAAACCCGGATAGGGACAGAAACTCTAAATTTCAGAAAGGGTTTCAAGAACGAACTGAACCAATTGTTTGTTTTGAGTGTGGGGAGACAGTGCATATTAAGGCTCACTGCCCACAGTTGTGTGAGCCAATGGAGTGTGCATATGGTTCTGTGAAATCTGAATTTTGTGGAGTGGTGGGTATGACCCACGAGGGAAAACGTACCCACAACTTCCTCACCACGGTGATGTTAAATGGAAAACCAATCTCCGCACTGGTAGACTCAGGGAGCAATATTAACTTGGTATCCGGGAAGTTGGTCAAGCCTCTCCGGTTACCCCAGGGTGAGAAGTTGCGGGTATTATGTGTACATGGGTGTACGCTTCCGTACACCACGACTCTGATAAAAGTAAAGGTCGAGGGGCAAGTCATCGAAACTATGGCAGCAGTTGTACCAAAGTTACCCCATTCCCTAGTGTTAGGCTGTAATTTACCTGGTTTTGACACCCTGATCAGAGAACAGCTCACCTTGAACAATCCTACTCCAGATGAGCTTTTTCCGTTTCAGACCCCGAATTAGTCGCCGAGGTGTCTAAAACCCCTAAGTCAAAACGAGAACGTAGGACCGAAAAAAAAAGAGGTACACCCCCACCCCAGTTAGCACTGGTCACTACTCCTAACGGAGAGAGACCAGAGGGAGAAGAGTTTTGTCCGAGACAGGGCCTGTTGAGGCTCAGGTATATGAGTTACACGTGGAGGTAACCGACCAAACTCCCGATGAGGAAGGTTTTGGGAATATAGAACTGTCAATAACTAACTTTGGTAGAGAACAGGCTAATGATCCCCAGTTGAAAAATGGGTTTAGCCAGGCGGTAGAAGTTAATGGGGTCCCGGTAGAAAGAACCACAAAGGAATCCTATCCATATTTCTATATTAAGAATGACTTGTTATACCATATGAGCCAAGAGGAGGGCCAAGAAATAGATAAATTGTTGGTACCCAGTTCCTTAGTGAGGAAGGTCCTAGAGCTAGCACACTCTCATTTGTTGGGGGGTCATCTGGGCGTAGAGAAGACACAGCAAAGAATCCTAAAAAGGTTTTACTGGCCAGGGATATATACTGTAATGCAGTAAAGAGATTCTGTGCCTCTTGTCCCGAGTGTCAGTTGACAGCCCCCCGACCAAGGTTGAGGGCACCATTGATCCCTATGCCTATTATTGAGGTCCCATTTGAGAGGATTGCCATGGATATAGTGGGTCCCTTGGAAAAATCTGCCAAGGGTCATCAGTACATTCTGGTGATCCTAGACTATGCCACTCGATATCCAGAGGCACTACCTTTACGTAACACTTCCTCCAAAGCTATAGCTAAGGAATTGTTACAGGTATTTTCCCGACTCGGGATACCGAAAGAAATCTTGACAGATCAGGGTACCCCGTTTACATCTAAGCTTATGCGAGACTTATGTGTAGAGCTAAAAATACAGTCCCTAAGAACCTCTGTGTACCATCCGCAAACGGACGGACTGGTAGAACGATTTAATAAGACGTTGAAGATGATGTTGAGAAAGGTGGTCGCTAGTGATGGGAAGAACTGGGACACCTTGTTGCCCTATCTCTTGTTTGCTATCCGAGAGGTACCACAGGCCTCTACGGGGTTTTCCCCATTTGAACTCCTGTATGGGAGACGCCCAAGAGGGATTCTGGATAGCCTCAAAGAAGAGTGGGAGCAACAAGCTGTGCCAGGGAAAAATGTCGTCCAATTTGTGGAAGATTTAAAGGACTGTATTGCGCATATTACCCCCATTGTCAGACAGCATCTAGAAGAGGCACAGAGGGCCCAACGGAACCTTTACAACAGACAGGCTACGGTTCGTAACTTCCGACCAGGGGATCGAGTAATGGTCCTTGTTCCCACGGCCGAAAGCAAGCTGTTATCACATTGGCAGGGGCCATATGAGGTTCTAGAACAGGTCGGCCCGGTGAATTATAAAATTCGACAGCCAGACCGGAGGAAGGTAGAGCAGATCTATCACATAAATCTATTAAAAGCCTGGAAGGATAGAGAGGTATGTCTGTCCGTAGTAGCTAACGAATCCAGGAAAGGGGAGGAACCACATGTTCAAATATCGGCAGAACTTACGCCTGAACAACACAGAGAAGCTGTAGATTTGGTAAAGAGGAACAGAGATGTCTTTTCCAGCGTACCAGGGAAAACTAGGATGGTTTCTCATGATATCGTCACCAAGCCTGGGGTAGTCATTAAGATAAGTCCTTATAGAATCCCAGAAGCTAGAAGAGGGGCTATTTAGTCAGAGGTAAAGAAAATGCTAGATCTAGGCATAATTGAGGAGTCCCATAGTCAATGGTCCAGCCCTATTGTCTTGGTACCTAAGCCAGATGGGACAATACGGTTCTGTAACGACTTCAGAAAAGTAAACGAAGTCTCGAAGTTTGATGCCTATCCTATGCCACGGGTAGACGAGTTAATCGAGAAGTTGGCGAGGGCACGTTTTCTAACCAGATCTTACAAAGGGTTATTGGCAAATCCCCTTAACGAGGTCAGCAAAAGAGAAAACGGCCTTCTCCACACCTGATGGTCTATTTCAGTATACTGTTTTACCCTTTGGTCTTCATGGGGCGCCTGCAACCTTCCAAAGGTTGATGAATAAGTTGCTACACCCACACTCGAACTACGCCTCAGCGTACTTAGACGATGTAGTTATTCATAGTCCAGATTGGGACTCACATCTAGTAAAGGTTGAAGCAGTGTTAAGAACCTTTCGGGAGGCGGGTCTTACAGCCAATCCAGCTAAATGTTCAGTCGGCCTAGCAGAGGCAAAATATCTTGGCTATGTTGTGGGAAGGGGGACAGTAAAACCCCAGCTCAATAAAGTTGAGGCCATTGAGAGGCCATTGAGAGTTGGCCCCGTCCCCTTAAAAAGAAACAGGTTAGGACGTTTTTGGGCATTGTAGGTTACTACAAGCGATTTATACCCCATTTTGCAACCCAGGCTGCACAGCTGTCAGATCTAGTAAAGGCAAAGGCACCTGAGGTTGTAAAATGGAACGGTAATGCGGAGACCGCATTTGTAGACCTACGCACAACGCTCTGTAGTCACCCAGTCTTGGTAGCCCCGGATTTTAAAAAGAAGTTTTTTTTGCAAACGGACGCCTCCGAAGTAGGTCTCGGAGCTGTACTGTCCCAGTTTGTAGGAGAAGAGGAACACCCGGTCCTCTATTTAAGTCGCAAATTGTGTCCCCACGAACAAAGATATGCCACAGTGGAAAAAGAGTGTCTGGCCGTAAAGTGGGCAACAGACACATTGAAATATTACATTTTAGGCAGGTCTTTTACACTCATAACAGATCACGCACCACTACAGTGGATGCACAGAAATAAAGAAAAGAACTCGAGAGTTACCAGTTGGTTCCTTTCGTTACAACCTTTTAACTTTACGATCCAACATAGGCCAGGCATACTGCACGGTAATGCTGATGCACTCTCTAGGGTGCACAGTCTCAGTGCACGGGCCGCTCCACTCAGTAACGTTACGCTGGGAAGGGGGATATGTGACAGGGTCATTGACTCCGTGTATGTGAATAGGAGATGGCAGTATGCATGCTATCCAGTAAACGAGGGGTTAACTCAGCTTGTCAAGCAGACCACAGGTGATTTGAATTAAGCTCCTTCACCTGCTTTAAAACAGGAAGAGGAAATACCTCTGGGGCGGCAGTCTCTCTCTCTGAGGCATAGA